>JARFXV010000501.1:0-157500 GCA_031761425.1 Cosmopolites sordidus
AATACCTCTTCAAGGAAGGCTGAGAAAAGAACAGGCGATATAGAGTCACCCTGCCGTACACCACGTTCTACGTTGATTTTAAACTTCAAAGTCATCGATGTGAACTGTAGCTGTAGCTTCCTCATACATGGATCTCAGTAGGTTCACATAGGCTCTGTCTATCCCTTGGTTAAGCAATGCATCCATTATGGCCCGCGTTGATACTGAATCAAATGCCTTTTCATGGGCAATAAAAGCCAAGCACAGTGGCATCGTGTATTCATTGTACCTTTCTATGGTCTGTTGGACGACATGGATATAGTCCATTGTACTGAATCCACTTCTGAATCCTGCCTGCTCTCTTGGTTGTGGGTCATTCAGCGTTCTTAATATTCTTTTACATATTATCTTGGTGAAAACTCTGTACATTACTGATAGGAGGCTTATTGGGCGGTAGTTTTTTAAATCTGCATGTGCTCCTTTCTTATGAAGAAGAATCACTTCAGCATTTTTCCATAGACTGGGTATTTTTTTTATCTTTGAGGCATTTTGAGTACAATTTTGCCAGTATATTAGGCAGGAAGGTATGTGTTGTGCTCGTCCAACACACGGATTCTTGATTTAGAAGTGTATCAAGGAAACTATATCGCCCTAACCCAGAAATAGGCCGAAAATTCAAGCTGGGCAATGGAGGAAGGGCAGTTATGCAGTTGGTCGAGATTGTTCTCCTGGAACGAACGTTTATTTTGATAGATATTTTACCGGCACTGTTCTTCTTGAAATGTTATTAGAAGAGTTAGAACAAATTCCCAGACGTTGGATTTAAAACCGACAACAATACATTGAAAGGTGAGAGAGGTTCTTATGAGACTCGAGTAAGGCTTGACAAAAAAAATGGTTTATTCAAGTTGTGTGTCAACAAGGCTGTGACCATAGCTTTATCCAAACACATGGTCCATCCCTTAAAAAGTGCAAAAAGATATTCTAAGGCTCATAAAGGAGACATTTTTATTCCCCAACCAGACATATCTAGTTACAATGAAAATATGGGAGGGCTCGATCTCATTAATCGAATGATTTCATTATACCGATCATACTACAAGACAAAAAATGGACTGTACGCTGTATAGAACACTTCATGGATATGGCTGTGGCCGACGCGTGGGTTATGTATAAAAGTGAATCATCATCTACAAAGAAAAAAAAATCATGGGCTTTATAGTTAGCTTTAAAGATAGCTTTAAAGTTAGAGTTGCCCAAGCTCTGAGTGTTGACAATAATTCTCAAAGAAAAAGGCAATATGTGGACGATGAAGAGACTCACGTGCCAAACTCACGGGGTCCGTTGCAGTTCCCTATAAAGAAATTCGACAGATCGGCACGCATTTACCAGAGGCCATTAATCTTCAAGATGCTAAAAGATGCAGGAATACAAAATGCACGGGCAGAACGCGAATAAGATGTACAACTTGTGTTGGAATTTATATCAAAAAATTCATGAGAGACATCTAGCGGACACTTACTCAATTATACAAATGTCAAACTAGTCATGATACCATACGAATATAGTTAACATCGAACATTCGACAGGAGCATATCATTTACCGCTACCCCTCCGTTTTTAACAGGTTATGGGCCCAGATCCACGTGGTTTTGTTCTCGTGTAGTATCGGTAAGTGATTTTTTAACGTCGTCGAATAGTGCAGAACTCGAAAATGGAAGGAAGTTACTTATTCAGTGTGCCAAAGCTTCTCGGTAGAGAAAATTACGATGATTGGGCTTTTGCAGTTGAAAATTTTCTCGTGTTAGAGGGTTTAGAAAATACTCTCAGCGTTAAAGAGACAGATTCAGTGCAAATTGCGAAAGCGAAGGCCAAATTAGTGTTGACCTTAGATACATCGATATATTCACACGTGAAAAAAGCAAAAACAGCTCAGAATCTGTGGGAAAAATTAAGATGTTTGTATGCAGACAGCGGTTTTACAAGAAAAATCTGTTTGCTGCGATCTTTAATTTCCTTACGACTGGAGAACTGTGATTCAATGGAAAAATATGTGAATCAGATGATTAAAACTTCCCAGAAGTTAAAACGAACAGGTTTCAATATAGACGAATATTGGATCGGATCGTTGCTATTGGCAGGGTTCTCGGAACGATTCAGTCCTATGATTATGGCGATTGAAAATTCCGGTGTTACCATATCTACAGATTCCATTAAGACTAAACTCTTGGATATGGAGGTAGATGGCAGTAGCGGAAAATCAAGCGCTCTGTACGTAGTAAACAAACGCAAGAATCGAGCGAGAGGTGGTGCTAAAGGCAATCTCACTGACGTAAAGTGTTTTCGTTGTAAACAGTTGGGTCACTTTATAAACATCTAGTGCTTTCAATGCAGTGTTCTTAAGTGGACAATATACAGAAAACGAGTGGTATATTAACTCAGGAGCAAGTGTACATTTAACTTCAAGAAAGGATTGGCTTGAAAACATAAATTACCATGTAAAGCCCAAAGAAATTATGATTCCGAATAAAATGGTTGTGCCAGTGGTGTGTTCTGTAGACATAAAAATTCAAACAGTTATCAAGACTGAGAAGCATGATGTTGTTATAAAAACTGTTTTATGTGTCCCTGATTTAACCACCAATTTGTTGTCTGTTGGTGAGTTGATTAAAAATGGAAACAGAATCATTTTTGAAAATAATGGTTGTAAAATTTTTAATGACAAAGGTTTTATTGCTGTAGCTGACATTAAAAATAATGTGTATGAACTGAAATATGTAAAACAATATTAAAAACCTGTAGTTAACTTAACAGTCACAGCTGATATTTTACATAGGAGGTTTGCTCTTTTAAATTACACAGATTTAAAACTAATGCAGCAGGGAGCAGTTGAAGGGCTTACGTGCAATGACAACTTAAATAGAACTAAAGTTTGTGAGGTTTGCTGTCAAGGGAAACAATCAAGACTTCCATTTACAAACGCAGGCAACAAAGCAGAATCCTTGTTGGAAGTGGTACATGCTGATATATGTGGACTAATGGATGAACTTTATATTGGAGGATCACGGTATTTTCTATATTTGAAGACGATTATAGTAGAATGGCTTTTGTTTATTTTCTTAAAACGAAAAATCAAGTCGTAGATTTTTTAAAAGAATTTAAAGATATGGCTGAAAATCAATGTAATACGAAAATAAAAATACTACGAAGTGATAATGGCGGAGAATTTTGTAGCGAACAATTTGAAAGATTTCTTCGAAGATCTGGCATATTGCATCAAAAGACTAACCCTTATACTCCACAAAAAAATGGGATGCTTGAAAGAATGAACAGGACAATTGTGGAAAAGGCAAGATGTATGATTTTCGATGCAGATTTGTCTAAAAGTTTTTGGGCAGAGGCCGTTTATGCTGCAGTCTACTTGCGTAATCACAGTGTGGCAGCGGGTTTAAATAAAAGTACACATTTTACTATATGGAATGGTAAGAAACCAAATGTAAGCCATATACGCATATTTGGAAGTAAAGTGATGGTTCATATTCCAAAAGAAAAGCATAGAAAATTTGACAAAAAATCCAGAGAGATGATACTTGTTATCTCATGATCTCATGACTCTATGATCTAAACACAAAAGACATTATTACAAGCAGAGATGTCATTATAATAGAAAAGGAACAGGAGCAAAAAAACTTCAATCATGATCACTGATAATCCTTCAGAGAATATTGAACCAGTGGGGGCGACATCTATAGACAGCAATGAGCTCATGGATGATAACTCTGAAAGTTACATGGATGATTCTAATGATAGTGATTTTCTTGCATCAGATGACACAGTAAACCAGTGTGAGCCCACCAGATGGTCAAAAAAGGAAAGAAAACCGAAGAATTTTGATGACTATGTTACATACATGTGTATTGGTGATATAGATCTAGAAGATGTTCCCATAACGGTGTCGGAAGCGTTTTCCAGACCAGATAGGCTATGTTAGCAGCATATTATGGAAAAGCTGTAAGCAAAATACTGTGGCTCTCTCTAGCACAGAAGCTGAATATATGGCTCTAAGCGAGGCTGCTAAAGATGCCATGTATTTGAGAAATTTGTTTTCTGAGTTGACAGGAAAGTTGGATTGTATAACAATATTTAATGATAACCAAGCTGCTCAAAAATTGTCTATTAATCCAATTTTTCATGAACGCTCAAAGCACATTGATATTAGACATCACTTTGTAAGGGATGGTGTATCAGCAAACATAATAAGTATAAAGTATTTGCCTACCAATGATATGATTGCTAGTATTCTGACTAAAAGTTTACCTAGTGTAACAAATGTAAAGTTTGTGTCAAAATTAGGACTAAAACACACTTGAAAGTATTTGTTTAATTTTTTGATAAGTGGGGGGTGTTGGAATTTATATCAAAAAATTCATGAGAGACATCTAGCGGACACTTGCTCAATTATACAAATTTCAAACTAGTCATGTTACCATACGAATATAGTTAGCATCGAAAATTCGACAGGAGCGTATCATTTACCGCTACCCCACCGTTTTTAACAACCTGCAATGTAGCTTTGTGTATTATAAAGGAAAGAAACTGTTTTTTATACTTTCACAAATAAATAAGTTTTATTTGTTTTTATTTATTTTATTCAAATAACTTTAAAAATAACTCATTTTAATTTCCAGCAAATATAAGTTTTGAATATTTTTTATTATTTTATTAGAGAACACCTCTTGGACGAATTGTACACAAATGTGAACATTGGGATCCCATTATTATTATATATATATATATATATATATATATATATATATATATATATATATATATATATATATATATATATATATATATATATATATATATATATATATATATATATATATATATATATATATATATACTATACTAATTGAAAAGTTCGCTCAGCGACACCTAGAGAGCAGTAAAAGAACTATATAATATACTAAATTTTGAAGTTTCATCATTCATAAGAATATATGTGAAGTTTCAAGTCGATCTGTCAATTTATTTGTACCGAAACAGCAGCTTAAAGTAAACGTATCAGTGTTATTTATTTAAATGGAAAATATTGAAAATCGTGCAGTGATTAAATTATTTGTAAAAAAAAGGTTAAATGCAATGAAAATTCATAGTGAAATGGTAAATGTATTATGCGAGTCTACTCCTTGAAAAACAATGGTTTGTAGGTGGGAAGGTGAGTTTCAATGTGGTTGTACAAGCCTGGATGATGATCCTCGTTTTGGACGTCCAATAAGTGACTGTCGATAAGTCCATAAATACTGAACAAATAATTAAATCTACACATGATATGATTATGGATGACAGACAAATGATTTTCAGTCGAATTGTTAAGGCCATGGATATCTCAGCTGAACGAGTGTTTCATATTTTGAAAAAGAAATTGGACTTGAAAATCCTATGTCCAAGATGGGTACCGCATTTGTTAAATTCTGGTCAAAAACGACTTCGAGTAAAACTTTCTAACCAACATTTGAATCTTTTTCGAAAGAATAAAATATATTTTAAACATTGTTTTGTAACCATGGATGAGACTTGGCTTTACCACTTTGATCCTGAATTGCGACAACAAACCTCAAAGTAGAACGTGCCCGGCTGTTCAGCTTGAAAGAGCCAACCACATAAGTGGTGGTTTGAAAAATTACTGCGTTTGATCACTAGTGGAGGCGTCCGGCTTCATTCGGCCTGCTTACCGGCGTGACAATGGGTCGAAAATTGTCTGACAGTGCTCAAAATCACAAATGTCTTTTTTCGAAATACTCGGGAAATATATGGACGAAATACCGAAATATTACTTGACTGGCTGGTGTCACTACTTTGTCTTGATGAAACACATCCCATTCAAGCCTTAAATGGACGTGTAAATTATCAACTTGTACGAAGCAAATTTGCGGCCTCCGAAACGTAAACATATTCGAATATTTATTATTTCTTATATTTTTTTCCTTTATTTGGGTTTTTTCGCCACTATCTAAAACTCAAAAAATATCAAAAATACCTGTTCTTATGTAAAGAAAGAATCACTGGGTAAAAACAAAAAACCAAACGGAGACAAATTTCTCAGTGATTCTTTTTTATAATAAATGTTATAAAAAATTTTACAAACTTTTAACGCTAACGTTTCGGAGGGTACTCTCCCCCCGTTTTCAAAACTAAACTAAAAAATAAATTATATTAATTTGTAATATATAAAGTAACGAGTGAAAGTAAATATATTTTTTTGTGTATGTCAACGATACTTACATTGACAACAATAGATTTTCATGACAGTGACATACTACCAAAAAATATATATAGGTAATGTTTACTGTGTGATTGTTTATTGTACTGATTGTGTATTTAAATATTTAAATGTGTTTAATTGTTTTCTTAAGAATCGGGCACCATATTGAATTTAAATCTACCGAAGGCATAGCAATACAGTTATTTTTATTTCAATTAATTATAGCGGTTTCTTTTAATCTTTTGAATTTTGTTATCGATTCTTTTAATACCGTTTTGGAATTAATCCAATTGATTTTATGACCCGATTCCCATGCGTGTTGACAAATTCTAGATTTATTAAAATCGCCCTTTCTAAGAAGGTTTCACATTCATTTAATGGCCGGTCGCGTTGGTGCGGCGGTAAGAGCGCCTGCTTAGCCAAATCCGCGCTGAAGCGATAGCTGGGTCGATTCCAGCGCTCGGATGGTTATTTTTCTTTCTTCTGTCCGTTTATCTTTCCTAAATGTTTGTGATTGTTTCTAGGCAAGAGTGTAAAATCCGACTATGAATTACCCCTCAGTCACGCCAGTTAAAGGCTGGGTAAGGCCGGATGCCTTCTGAGAAGTGTTCTACGTTGGTCACTCGCCAGTCGGTAGGTTTCCTGATAGACTTATCGGTAGGCACATAACCAAGGGATTATAGTCCGAGGGGGGTGCTGGCCTGGGTTTGTCGGAAGCTGATGACCGTGGTTCGGAACCCACGTTAGGCTGTAGGTCCAGTCGCTAAATAGCCTAGTTGCTGATGCGCCTCTAACCCAAACACTTTACTTTTTCATTTAAGGAAGGTTTCACATCTAACGGTCTAGATGTCTCACCTATATAGAATTTGCCACATTCGCAGAGAATTTTATAAACCACATTTTTGGTATTTTGTTGTATGCTGTTTGGTTTAGTCTTTGTTAATAGAGATCTAAGAGTATTTTTTGTTTTAAATGTCGTTCTTATGTTGTATTTATTACCTACTCTTTTAATCGTGTCAGAAATACCGCGGATATAAGGAATTGTGAGGTTAATTGTTTGAGAGTTATTATTATTGTTATTAATAACTTGTCTGTTTTGTCTAGTATATAAATTTTTAAACGATTCATCTATAAAATTTTTTGGGTAATTGTTTTTTATTAAGATGTCTTTTATGTGATTTGTTTCTTTTTGTAGTGTATCGCTGTCGGTACAAACAAGTTTTGCTCTGTCATATAAACTTTTAATTACTCCTATTTTGACCGATTTTGAGTAATTTGAAAAGAAATTGAGATACTTATCTGTGTTTGTCGGTTTTCTGTAAACTTAATGTGTTGTTTTGTTTTAATATTAAAGTGTCGAGGAATGGCAATTTATTCTCCTTCTCCATCTCTAAAGTAACCTTAATTGTAGGCTCGAGAATTTATATCTTGTAAAAAAATATTTAGATCGTCAATGCTATGTTGCCATATAGCAAAAATATCATCAATATACCTAAGCCATATTAATATATTTTTAAGAGATTTATTTAATATGTCACTCTCGAGTTCCTCCATAAAGATATTACTCATCAAAGGAGAAAGAGAAGAACCCATTGCCATTCCGAAATTTTGTTGATAATAATCATTTTCTAATTGAAAATATGTGGTTTTTAAGCACAGGGTTAATAATTTCAAAATTGTATTTATGTTTAGTTTAGTGCGGTCTTTTAATGTTGTGTCATGTTCTAATCTCTTTCTAACTATTAAAAGTGATTTATCAACTGGTACATTAGTAAATAAACTCACATGTTCGAAATTTTATCTAAAAAATCTGAAGTATTTTGAATATATGAATTTGTTCTACCCGAAAGTGGATTTAAAATGTTTAATAAAAATTTTGCTAGTTTATAACATGGGGAATCTATACTACTAACTATAGGGCGAAGTGGTATATTAGTTTTGTGTATTTTTGGTAGACCATAGAAATGAGGTGGTTTACTATAATGTGGTGTAAGTTGTGATCTTTCTAGATCTGTAAATTCGCGTTTGTGTTTATATAATGTATTGTAAATTTTTCTCTCTATTTTAAATCTTGGATCTGTATGTATTTTAGTGTAATTTCCCTCATCAATTAATGTTTTAATTTTGTTATTATATTCTGTAGTGTCCAGAATAACTGTGGCGTTACCTTTGTTTAATGGCAATATTTTAATAGATGTGTCTTTTTTTAATTTATGTATAGCTAACCTTTCCTCATGGTATAAATTTGATTTGATTTTAAATTGTTTTTTTTTTAAGATAAGTTTTAACCTAATTCTGTATTCATTTGCACTTTCCAAAGGTAATTTTTGAGCAACAGACTCTACTGCCGAAATAAGGTCTAATTTAGAAACATCTTTTGATGTAAAAAAAAACCCAAATATAGGAAAAAAATATATGAACACGCCACAATCATTCAGACTTTACTTATTATTTCTTGTACAGCAGGCATTTTGGTGTGCGCAACATTACATTATGTCCGACGATCAAATAATATAATTTCGCATGTAAAACGTGCCGGAGGCATGTTTGCATATTTCATAGTCGGTTTCTTGCGCTTAGCGATCGAGTACTTGTCTCGCAGCTGGTCTGATGCGAATTTCGTCTGACGCGACACGTTTCAACGATAGCCTATGAATATAAACAATAAATAAGCTCTGCTGGTAATGAAATTGATGAAGTTTTCTTGTAAATTTGAATACTGGCGCTATATGAAACATTCATCCAATAGAATAAATCTTCGATGCATCCATAAGTAATTAAGGTTTTCCAAATTTTAAATATCTTTCTGTCTACTGACAATAATTTAACTTAGTATAACCTATTGGAATTTTAAATGATATACTTCCAGTTTTTTAATGTTTCAAATGTATATTATAGATTTTACTCCACATATGTTGCCCCTTGTTAGGGTTTTCTCAAAAGTAGTTTGAACTAATACTAATGGTCAAAAACAGTGTTTCTAAGTATACAGGTTAAATTATTTATCATTTTTTTAACACCTAATCTAATTATCCTAAATATGGGCTGGTAAAAACTGGGCTATTCAATTACAATATGATCTTATCTATTACCGGGGTGTTTTGGAAATTTAACTGGTCATTCTAAGTAATGTCTGAATGATTGTGGCGTGTTCATATATTTTTTTTTCTTTTATTTGGGTTTTTCGCCACTATCTAAAACTTAAAAAATATCAAAAATACCTGTTCATATTTAAAGAAAGAATCACTGGGTAAAAACAAAAAACCAAACGGAGACAAATTTCTCAGTGATTATTTTTTGTAATGAATTTGCCTAACAAACAAAATTTTAAAGATATAAAAATGTTATTAAAAAATTTACAAACTTTTAACGTTAACGTTTCGGAGGGTACTCTGCCCTCGTTTTCAAAACTAAACTAAAAAATAAATTATATTAATTTGTAATATATAAAGTAACGAGTGAAAGTAAATATATTTTTTTGTGTATGTCAACGATACTTACATTGACAACAATAGATTTTCATGACAGTGACATACTACCAAAAAATATATATAGGTAATGTTTACTGTGTGATTGTTTATTGTACTGATTGTGTATTCAAATATTTAAATGTGTTTAATTGTATTCTTTAGAATCGGAAACCATATTGATTTTAAATCTACCGAAGGCTTAGCAATACAGTAATTTTTATTTAAATTAATTACAGCGGTTTCTTTTAATCTTCTGTATTTTGTTACTGATTCTTTTAATACCGTTTTGGAATTAATCCAATTGATTTTATGACCCGATTCCCATACGTGTTGACAAATTCTAGATTTATTAAAATCGCCCTTTCTAAGAAGGTTTTTCTCTTTACTCAACATCTAACGGTCTAGATGTCTCACCTATATAGAATTTGCCACATTCGCAGGGAATTTTATAAACCACATTTTTGGTATTTTGTTGTATATTGTTTGGTTTAGTCTTTGTTAATAGAGATCTAAGAATATTTTTTTTAAATGTCGTTCTTATGTTGCATTTTAAATAAGAACAGGTATTTTTAATATTTTTTGAGTTTTAGATAGTGGCGAAAAACCCAAATAAATGAAAAACAAAATCTATTTCAAATTCAATTCTATTTCTCAAGGATTTTTTCATTTCCAATATTTCTAGTAGGTCTGATTTTTACAACATACCAGTAAATAATTTAATTAAATCATTTACTGGTATAGAAGTAAAGAGGCTTTTTACATCAAAAAAGACTAATTTTACATTATTCGTTAATCGAATTGCATATTTTTCAGCCATCGACAAGATGTGCAATGTTAGAGATGAACCATTTTTATGTGGAAATTATGACTCTTCTCTATTTTCAAGTCAAAATATTCCTCGCCTTATAGGATAAAAAATATGAGCCTAAAAATATGAAGCTAGAAGTAAATTTGGATTTGTGACCTGTGAAAATCCAACTACTCCATGTTGAACCTGATATATTCAACCGTTTTTAAATTAACTCAATTTTTCGAAAATTTAATTTCACTTTCAATACCCTGTATCTCTTTAATAACTAACATTTTCCAACACATTTATTGACTAAATCATCTTATTTTGGTCTCTACTATCACCAGTTGTTCTATGGCGGATAAGTTTTGAGACACCTTGTATTATTTTTATTTTTAAAAAGTCCCGTTATTTTTTCCACATATTGCTTAGATCCTCCTATTTGGCTAGGTTTTAGCGTTGTTAATATTTAATATCATCATTTTATTTGTCAAGCACTCTATTTTTTTGTTCTCCATTCTATTTGTGACAGTACAGCTTGATAATAAAAACCTATAATCAAACAAAATATTTACCAAATAAAAACATCAACTTAAAAAAACTCTGGATAATAACTGGCTGTTTTAGGAAAAACACAAACGTCGCATCATCATCCACAACTCATTTCATCCTTACTCCAACATCTGACACAGATCGGAGGTGAAACTTACCCAATGCAGCGCTCAAGGTCATCCCCAGGACTTCTTCCCGTCCTGTTTGTGTGTTTGTTTATCAAATAAAAATCAGTCAAACGTCAAAGCAAATGGGATGGGAGGGTCGTCATTCCGAACTTCCATATTGATTTTTTTTTGTTTCGTGCCGGATAGTCCCTCAATTTTGCTGAGTCGCGTAACCGAAATAAAATAAAAAGAAAACTTTGTTTTCCCGATTACGGAAAATTGAATGATTGCCGAGGCCTTCCCAGAAAAAAATATTTCTCGTCTAGTTTCGGGTTTTTTTTATTGCTTTTCCTTATTTTGCCCTGTTTGGCTTTTGGTTTAGTGTTCTGGTAGTTAGTTATTAATGTATTTCGGGGCATCCACATTGATCTTTAGATCCTCTTTCGTCCTTTGATTTAAGAAAAATATTACTAAAGCTTCGAAAATGAGTTGACGCGGAAATTCGTACCGCTATTGGGGCTAGATGACATTGCATTCTTAACCAAAGTGTTGCCTTAACTTCATACGTCTAAAGTTTTGATGTTGTTTGACAGAAGGAATTTCAAAACATGTGTTTTAAAAGTTGCATAGTTTTTCTTTCTGCAAAGTTTAATATAATTTTCGCTTTGGAGAAAAGGACTGTATCGAAATAATTGTAGATATATATATATATATATATATATATATATATATATATATATATATATATATATATACATATATATATATATATATATATATATATATATATATATATATATATATATATATATATATATATATATATATATATATGTATATATATATAACTCTTAGTTGGTATATTTAATCTTCCAGTAGTCGAGCTAAGTTTTGGAACATCAGTGGTAAGAACATAAAAATAACTAGAAAGTAGTGTAAATTAGCTATTGTTATTATTATTATTATTCACGTATGGGCCCTGGTGGACCACGCAAAGTACAATTAGAGGCGCTTGTTGTTGTTAGCTTTCCTTTGCGCCCATACTAATTTCATTCTTTCGCTATGAGCTTTTTTCCTTTCATCAGACCGAGAAGTTGTTCCAGTCTTCCTGCATTTTTCTCTCTGACCAACCTTCCAAACGTTAACCTTGTGTCTGAAACAGCTTCTATCCTAAATTTCACTTTGTGTAATATTTGCTGATTTTAGGTCATCTTTAATTGCAGCAATCCATTTAATTATTTCTACTTTAGCTCTACTCCTATTTTCATAAAATTCGACTATTTATCTAGTTAGCCTACTCGGATTCATCCGTTTCATGTGTCCGTAAAACTTAAGTCTTCTTTTTCTCATATCGCTATGTATATCTGTGTATTGTTTGTGTGTATGGTATTTTTCTTATGATTTTTCTTTCCTTCTTATCAAGGTCCTCGATGTCCTGCTTTCTATTCAAAATGAGCGTTTCTGCAACATATAGACATTCCGGCTTAATAACTGTGTTGTAATATCTGAGTTTTGTGTTTTTAGATAGGCATTTTTTGTTGTAAATATTTTGTGTAAGTCTCAATGTCGTTTCCATTTTTTGACATCTACCTTTATTGGCCGCTTTTTCCAACCCATTTTCCATGATTATTTCACCCAAAGTATCTTGAACACAGTTAAATAAGAGTGGCGAGAGTCCATCCTCTTGTCTCACTCCAGTTTTAATTTCGAAGGGCTCTGAGCTGTCATCCATGAATTTAACTTTTGACCTTGTGTTAGTTAACGTTGCTTAATAATTGCTAGCGTTTTCAGATCTAGTCCTTGTTCTTTCAAGATTCGGAATTAAGATTTGCGGTCAATAGAATCATATGCATTTTTGAAATCCACAAATGTACAGACGAGATTTTTATTGTACAGTTTTTGATGTCTTAGAATCAACTTTAGATTCAGGATCTGTTCAGGCCAGGATCTGCTCGGTCGAAAACCTGCTTGATATTCACCAATGCTAGGTTCTAACTGTCCCTGTGCTCTGTCTAGTAGACATTGAGATCTTGTAACAAACTGGGAGAAGAGATATCCCTCTATAGTTGTTTACATCCGTTCTATCTCCTTTTTTATGTAGTGGATGGATTAGAGCATCTTTCCAATCTTCCGGAATCCGTTCGATTAAGCGAAATTAGCTATTGTAAAATAAAATATTGTAAATTTCACCATGCTCTATTTCAAAACACCTTGAACAAATTATTAGAGCGTTTTCTAAACATAACTACAGCTTAACCAACATAGCTTAGCCTCTAAGGTTTGTATGCGCAGTAGCCTATCGCCCCAAAGCTCATTCGAAGCAGTGCATTCGTGGTGTTAACATCGGTTAAGTATTGTACATTCGCGGAACTCTCCATTCTCTGTCTCTGTTAGACAGTGACTCTCTCACTCTTTCGTTTGCGCATCTCAGAAGCCAATTTGTGTTAGTTGAGCTGTGTGTCATTTTTTTTGCAGAAATATCGAGTGGGGCGATTTTTTTTTCCTGTCACACATAGCACATCGACCTTTTTGATTTGTTGAAGGTTCCCGAGGCTGCTCCGTAACTTGTAGAAAGAATCCCAAATTCTTAGTTTTATCGATCTTGGTATATTCGACAGAGTAGAGCGAATTCCTATGTAAACACGTATTAATTCAAAAGATGGTTTTCAAAACATTCTCTCCTTAATTTTTTTTTATCAACGTTATTTGCCTTATAAATAAACTAGATAATTTATACCTGGAACGTTTAACAATGAGTAACATATTACCATTGGCCATCTTCGAGTGGCAAGTGCACAATTATAAGCAGCGCTAAGTTTGTCCACCGTATCTACTCCACCTTTAGTTTGATTGTAAGTACCTATTATGTCTGGTTTATTTGTTTCACTGTCAATAGTGTCAACATGGTGTAAACTTAAGCAAAACAATTTTACCTTTTTTTCGAACATAAGATAAGAGCGTGCAATTCTCGTGAAAGGCAAATATTGACAACTTTTCAAGCCGATTTACTGGGCGGATAAATTCAACAGGAAGCTCTGTATTATTTTTCCTAACGGTTCCTACGAGAGTCATTCTGGAATTCTTTAGATTTTCTATTAAATGAAAACTGGTAAACCAATTATCAGTAGTTACGTTCCTTCCCGTTCCTCTTATATGTTCACACATCCTTTCCACAACAGCACTGGGGAATTATTTACCTCGCAAGAACCAGCAGGCTGTTTGCCAACATATACTTCTAAGTTATAAGTATAAAAACTTTGTGGGTCATATTTTTATTCCATATTTGTTCGGTTTATTGGGTATGTATTGACCGACCCATAAATGCGTCTAATTTCTCGTCGATTGTTTCGTAATGAAAGGTAAATGCAGTTTTACATTTTTCTACAGATATTTCAAAAATATCTCGAATTGCTACCAATCTATCAACAGGCTTTCTAGCTTCGCGAGATTCAAGATCGTCTAACCGCAAATGTCACAGTAAGAATCGAAATCTTTGTGAAGACATATTAAACCGAAATATCTCGATACCAGTGCCATCTGAAGCCCAAAGATCTTTATTGGTCAAGTGATTGCTTTTCATTACCCCAGCCAAATACAAGAGTCGAAACAATGCTTGAATTTCAGCCATGTCAGTTGTTTTGGCATGACGTTCTCGAGAATATCGATCTTGAGAAGCCAGGATGTTTATTTGTATCCTCTACAATAATTTGTAGTACATTTTCTAGAAAGAATTATTGAATGATTTGTCCGTTACTTTGTGATAGTTCAGTTTTTAAAAACGAATAAAACAATTATTTACTTTGTTATCTATCACTTTTATTTTTAAAACAAAATTTGTGTGACTATAGTTTCGTAAAACGCTTTTACATTCTCAAACGCTACTTTAAAACTAAAGTTTTACAGCTGTTTGTCTATTCTATGTACTTAATTTTATACTTTTATTGGGGTTAATTTTTTACAATATTATAAATAGTGGGGAATTTCGGAGATCTATCTGATCGTTTAATAGCTGTCTAGATGGATCTTTATTATATTTATAAAGTTCAATAGCTTCTAAAATGTTTAATTTTTTGCTTTTGGGCGCTGTATGTAAAATTTTCAAATTTGTTATCTGGGGAAATATATGTCCGGTATCTATGAAATGGTTCGCAAAATTAGAGTGTTGTTTCTTTAATATGTATGCAAATTTATGTTCTTTGTATCTTTTCTGAAAAATTCTGCCGGTTTGTCCAACAGAGCAGCTACTATTAAACGACCAGACGGATCTCCGAAATTCCCCAGGTACATAGAATAGATAAACAGCTGTAAAACCTTAGTTTTAAAGTAGTGTTTGAGAATGTAAAATCGTTTTACGAAACTATAGTCATACAAATTTTGTTTAGTAATAAAAGTGATAGATAACAAAGTGAAAAATTGTTTTATTCCTTTTTCTAGAAAGAAATACCGCTATGTTGACACAAAAGTTTTTAGTGTTTGTTTTTGTTGTGTACGGGTAAATGGGTAACTAAATTTTCTGATCGGGTTCTCACATTTTTTGGAGGACAGTGTTTTCTCCATTTGATAGTTTCATTTTTACTGTTGAAAAATGGACCAACAGCTTCTTGTAAAACAGTCGATTTATTGTCTGAAATATCCTGTTCACTATATATAGGTCAAACGCGTCTTCTTTCTCTTCAACATATTCATCAACGGGTAATGCCTCTTCATCAGAGAATTGGAAATTAATTAATTTATATAATATAGTTATATAATAAAACCCATTAATTTATATAATAAAACCCTCGAAACTACTTCTTGGCTTACTCAATCCACTACTAATACTCTCTTCCTGGAACATATTCTTCCTGGATACTGATACATATTTTTAAAAACACAAATTTTGTTCACAAAATATAAATTTAATAATTTTTAAATTTGTTTTCTACTACAATCGTTCAAAAATCAGAATGTTCACAATAATGAATAACAATATGATATATAAGTAAAATAGGCAATGTCAGCTGTTCAGATTTGAGGTTCTCAGCGGTTTCCTAGAATGGGCCGGAGATCTCTGCACGTAACTAGTGTAATGGAAATTATTGTCGAAACAAAACCGATGCTACTGAAAGGTTAAACAAGACTTTCGTTAAACCTTAATCAAAAATTATAATATTGAAAGACCCAGTACGTTAAAATTTCCGGACCTTTTTAAAACATAGGAATATCCTGTTCGACAATGCTACAGTATTGTTACAAATTAACTATCGGTCTTCCCAGACACAATGTAATAAAGCAGTACAATTTGGACATATTGCAATAAACAACAAAGGCAAAGAGATGGCGCTCGAGTCAGAAAGCTAAACGGCGACCTCTGCATGGCTCTTCCGGGCCTCCGGCCAAGCCGGTAAACAACAAAAGTTAATTTACAAAGTCGGTCGGCAACCTAATTGGGATTTATGGGCGTCGGACGGAAAACGCCAACAAATGCCGCCGCATAAAGGTTCGCCGAGGCCGCTAAATTGGCTCATATTTCAACATTTTTACGCGAGAGGGGCCTTGTTTATGGGGAACGATCTCGTCGTCATGGATTTTACGACGCCCGACACGGTATGACTCCAAGACTATTAAAAATACCGGGATTGTTCAAAAATATCTTCAAATCTCGTGCGGTTGGTAGAAAAAATGTCGTTTCTTTCTACTGAAAACACTTGAACTCAATACAATCTCTTCTTGTTTATTCGTGTTTATCAAAACTATGCCTTTTCCGCTGTTGAGGTCTAAAACTCGCTCCATCGTTTTGTAGGTCGTTCTCTTGTTCCCTTTCCTCTTGGTCCATTGTTTCTGCTGCTTTACATTTTTTCTAAATGTTTATTCTATTATTTTTCCCTTGTCTTGTCCGTTTGATCACATCTTATATTCAGTGGCGACTCGTGAGGGAGTACGTTGGGACGCCGCCCCTCCAATATTTATAACAGTAAACAATTTTTCAGAGCAAAACACCATATTTTATAATGTCTGAATGATTGTGGCGTGTTCATATATTTTTTTCTTTATTTGGATTTTTCGCCACGATCTAAAACTCAAAAAATATCAAATATCAATTTTTTATATCCACTTTTTCCCCTCTATAATGTCGTGCAATTACATTTTTGAACCGACGTTTTGGCTTTTCTCGATCATCATCAACTTTGTATTTTTTAATAGTCGAAAAATTTTATTTTATGTTCAGTAAACTCTGTTTTTTTATTCTGAATCCAATGGCATGTCTTTTTTAATATTTCTCATCAATGTAAATAAGCCTGTTTAAAAAAAATATTTTTATTGTAGAATTTAAAGTCTCGTTGGTTTTTAAAACATTTTCTTTACTTTACATTATTGACAATAATATTAAATTTATTACAGAAATTGAAACTAACACAAAATGTTATGAATGTGTGAACAATTCTGAAATCAGAGAAAGTTCTCTAAAGAATTCGACAAGTAATACTTAATTTTATTTAATACAAAAATTTATTTTTATAATACAAAATTATTTTTCATTTTTAAATATTCCACCCTCATTCTCCATTCTAAATAACATCGGTACAATTTTTTTCGTAATATTGTTTAACATTTCTGGAGTTATTCCTCTTATTGCAGCTCGAACCTCAGCTTTCAGCTCATCAATATGTTTAAAAATTTTGCAGTAAACTTCATCATTAAGGAATCAAAAGAAAAAGTCCATTGGTGTAAGATCTGGGGATCGTGTAGGCCACTTTATGGAACCATAAGAAGCAATTAAATTATTTTGAAAGCAGTTTCTAAAATATTCCATACTATTTCTGGAATGATTGTTCCATCTTGTTGAAACCACATATTATTGGTTACCGCTAAAGGAAAATTGTCCAGAATATCTTCGATATTGTTTCTTAAAAAACTTACGTATCATTCAGAATTTAGTCTTCCAAAATTTTGGGTCCAATTACTCAGGTTCCCAAAATACTGTACTACATGTTAAATCCAAAACTGTGTTGATGTCTCGATGTTCAAACACGATTTTCATTTTGCGCTAACTAATAATGACTAATAATGATTTTCTGTTGAAGATGCCATTGTTACAAAAATAACTTTCGTCCGTCCAGAGAACATTATTAGAAAAATGACGATTTTTATAGCATTGCCTAGTATATCATTCGCAAAAAGACATTCTGCGCTCGTAATTGCCAGGACTAATTATTATTTGTGCAACTGATTTAGAAACAGCATGTTCCTTTTCAATACTATGAAGTCCTACATACTATGAAGTCTTCTTCTACAGCAAGCAAAACGGTCATTACCTGTTCAGGGTGAATTTTCTTTTGCGATGTAATACTGGATTGTTAAACTCATCATTCTCCCATTAATTTTTAACTAATCTTTGAAAAATTGATCGATTGATATAATTCTGATACAATTCTGATGAATTTCAATGTAACAGTAAATCATATCAATTTTTTCTTCGTTAGAATAATATTCCATTAGTTCAGTATAATATTTAAGAAATTTAAAACAGACTGTCAAATGTCACATCTAAACAAATTATTGAAATAATTGTAAACTAATGCAAATGTTATACCTTAGTCAGAAATTATTATTATTGCCATCCCTTAGTCGGAAACGTGTAATAAATATTAATTAATTAATTCAATGATAATTACATTGACAATTAATTGTCGATGTAAGTATCATTGACATACAGAAAAAATATATTTACCTTCTATCTTTTCATAATTTATAGAAATTAATATACTTTATTTTTAGGTTCGTTTTGAAAACGGGAGGAGAATACTTCCCGAAAAGTTAACGTTAAAAGTTTATATATTTTTTAGAATATTTTTATATTTTTAAAATTTTGTTCGTTAGGCAAATTTATTATAAAAAAGAATCACTGAGAAATTTGTCTCCGTTTGGTTTTTTGTTTTTACCCAGTGATGCTTTATTTAGATAAAAACAGATATTTTGAAATTTTTTGAGTTTTAGATCGAGGCGAAAAACCCAAATAAAGGAAAAAAATCCCATATTTTATTAATAATTGCAAACTAATGCAAATGTTATACCTTAGTCAAAAATTATTATTATTACCATCCCTTAGTCGGAAACGTGTAATAAATATTAATTAATTCATTCGATGATAATGACATTGACAATTAATTGTCGATGTAAGTATCATTGACATACACAAAAAATATATTTACTTTCTATCTTTTCATAATTTATAGAAATTAATATACTTTATTTTTAGGTTCGTTTTGAAAACGGGAGGAGAATACTTCCTGAAACGTTAACGTTAAAAGTTTATATATTTTTTTAGAATATTTTTATAATTTTAAAATTTTGTTCGTTAGGAAATTTATTACAAAAAAGAATCACTGAGAAATTTGTTTCCGTTTGGTTTTTGTTTTTACCCAGTGATGCTTTATTTAGATAAGAACAGATATTATGATATTTTTTGAGTTTTAGATCGTGGCGAAAAACCCAAATAAAGAAAAAAATCCCATTTTTTATTAATAATTGCAAACTAATGCAAATGTTATACCTTAGTCAGAAATTATTATTATTGTCATCCCTTACTCGGAAACGTGTAATAAATATTAAGTGTGATATGTCATTGGACTGAATGATATGTCGAGATTGAAAACAAAGTTGGTGGTGGTCGAGATAGGTCGAAACGTCGGATCAAAAATTTAATAACTCTACCTTGTAGGGAAGAAAAAATGTCAAATTTATTTTGACATCTCTTCAAATATAATTAGAAACGAATAAAATCCAAATTCCGTTTTTCCTGCGTAGCGCCTTCGCCATCACGGCTTTTGTGTTACCAATTATATTTAATTGGTGCCAAATTACATGCCCCAAATTATATTTAATAATACTCTTCGTGGCCCTTGATATTTTAATTCCTTGAACCGTAACATGTCATTCAAAGAGATAAAATGAACTTTAATTTACCCAAAAGTAAGATAATTGAAATTGATCGTAAAGATTTTATGGCATTTCAAAAACTACGAAGGCAAAAAACAAAGAAAAACGGGGAAACTGTATAGAAACTGGTTATATTTTAACAAGCACTCTCCCCGCGAACGAAAACGGTAAAAATGAGACCATTTCGTCCCCTCCGACAACTCTCCGCATCCCCGAAAGAAAATTCTCGACTCGTCAGCAGAAACCCTTTTCATCGGCGACACGCAAATAGATCCAGGAGTGGGTAATCATAAAAGAAACGATAATGGATATTTGGAATAACTTTATTATACGTATTTGAACTGTTCCGCATTACGGACTCCATTTAAGGGAAATTTGAGGGAATTGAAAAGCCTGATGGTGGAAGTTTTTCAACGGAATGGCGGGTACTTTGGGGACGCGAATAGAATCCCGACTGGCGGACACCGGAATAGTCGGATTATTTATGTTCAGGTGGTGAAAGCGGGGAGATGGTTATCTTAGTGATAAAACATTGATTCAATAATGGGAGTTTAGAATTTTTTTTCCTATTTAGTTTCTAGCGTTGTTTGTTTTCTTATTTATTTATCAAAAAAATAATATAATATGCTAATATTGATTGACCTTTTGTAAAGATGGCTTCATAAATTAGAAAAACGGTTGATGACTGTGAAGATTCACTACCATTCTGTGTTTGTAAAGAGTGACTCGTCCCAGAATCAAAGGATCGACACCCGGAATGATTTAGAAATATATATATATATATATATATATATATATATATATATATATATATATATATATATATATACATATATATATATATATATATATATATATATATATATATATATATATATATATATATATATATATATATATATATATATATATATATATGAAAAAATCTGTTGGTTGCTTGACCGGGAGGGCTCCTTCCCGGTTGCTGAGCCGGGAAGGTGGAGCTCCAACCAACAAAAATGTTCATTTAGGCGGAGACGCAGGTTGCTGTGTGTTCCACATGAGGTTGTGGAACCCAACGGACACTCAGCTACTGCTGTCTCATTGGACGCAATCCAAGAAAAATCTAACACTACAAATATACGCAATCCGACGGGAAGTCGGCGACAACATGGGTTGTTGGATGTAGATAGGGTCTCCCTATTCGTGATGGTATGGTATATGTCGGCGCCCTGATGAGTCTGAACCTCGAGAGACGAAACATATGTCATCCAGTTGAAGGGATAGGTGGGGCTCCTTCCCGGTCAAGCAACCAACAAAAATGTTCATTTAGACGGAGGCACAGGTTGTTGTGTGTTCCACATGACATTGTGGAACCCAACGGCTGGGTGTGTGATGACACTCAGCTACTGCTCTGTCATTGGTCGCAGTCCAAGAAAAATCTAACACTACATATATACATACATGGGGGCCCTCGTGGACCACGCGAAGTACAATTAAGTACGAGGCGCTTGTTGTTGTTAGCCTTCCTTTGCGCCCATAGTAATTTCATTCTTTCGCTATGAGTTTTTTTTCCTTTCGTCAGACCAACTTGTTCCAGTCTTCCTACATTTTTCTCTCTGGCCAACCTTCCAAACGTTAACCTTGTGCCTGAAACAGCCTCTATCCTGAATTTCACTTTGTGTAATATTTGCTGATCTTAGGTCCTCTTTAATTGCTGCAATCCATTTAATTATTTCTACTTTAGCTCTACTCCTATTTTCATAAAATTCGACTTATTGTCTAGTTAGCCTACTCGGATTCACCCGTTTTATGTGTCCGTAAAGCTTAAGTCTTCTTTTTCTCATATCGCTATGTATATCTGTGTACTGTTTAATTTCTTTGTTTTCTCGAAGTCGGTATGTTGTGCTATATATTTATTTGGGGCCTAAGATTTTTCTTATGATTTTTCTTTCCTTCTTTTCAATGTCCTCGATATCCCGCTTTCTATTCAAAATGAGCGTTTCTGCAGCATATAGACATTGTGGCTTAATAACTGTGTTGTAATGTCTCAGTTTTGTGTTTTTTAGATAGGCATTTTTTATTGTAAATATTTTGTGGAAGTCTCAATGCCGTTTCCATTTTTTGACATCTACCCTTATTGGCCGCTTTTTCCAACCCATTTTCCATGATTATTTCACCCAAATATTTGAATTGAGAGACTCGTTTGATGTTACCATATTTTGTTTTTAGAAATGGTGTTCTTAGTCGGTTGCAGCGTTATATATATATATATATATATATATATATATATATATATATATATATATATATATATATATATATATATATATCATCATCAGCCCGTATCGATCCACTGCAGGATGAAGGCCTCTTCAGCATGCTTCCAACCTTCACGGTCCTGGGCTTTCCTCTGCCATTCGGGTCCAATATACTTAACGATGTCATCAGTCCATCGTGCTTTCGGTCTTCTTCGCGGACGTTTGCGATCAAGCGGTATCCACTCCAGGATTGCCTTGGTCCATCTGTCGTCCCATCGCCTCGCTATATGGCCTGCCCATCTCCATTTCAACTGTTTTACTCTTCCAATGATGTCACAGACTTTTGTTTGTTCCCTGATCCATGCGCAGGACTTTCTGTCTCGTCTTGTAATGCCAAGCATACATCTTTCCATTCCCCTCTGTGCCACCCGAAGTTATATATATATATATATATATATATATATATATATATATATATATATATATATATATATATATATATTATATTCGAATATATATATATATATATATATATATATATATATATATATATATATATATATATATATATATTATATATATATATATATATATATATATATATATATATATATATATATATATATATATATATATATATATATATTTTGGGCTGAGGGTATCATTGGACCGTATTTTTTTGAAGATGAATATGAACGAGCTGTTACAGTAAGCGGAGAACGATACCGAACGATGATTGATGTTTTTTTATGGGATCAAATAATGGTCATGGATTTAGAGAATATGTGGTTCCAACAAGATGGTGCGACATGTCATACAGCACGTGAAACATTGACTTGATTGCGTACACAGTTTGGAGGGAGGCTGATTTCCCGGAATGGGGACGTAAATTGGCCACCAAGGTCATGCGACTTGACGCCGCTAGACTAATTTTTGTGGGGCTATGTGAAGAGTAAAGCTTACGAAAATAATTCGCAAACCGTTCAACAGTTGAAAGAAGAAATTAGGCGAATAATTCGTGACATAACTCCGCAAATGTGTTCAGCAGTAATCGAGAATTTCAACAAAAGAATTGTGAGCTGCCAGAAAAGTCGTGGCGGTCATTTGACAGATGTTGTATTCCACGTATAATTGTACACTATCCAGCTTCGCACTGTCAAAAATAACTTTCAGGTATGTTATGAAACGTTTCTTTTATTCGTTACCAACATTCGAAACCTCTTAATGGAACACCCTTTATATATATATATATATATATATATATATATATATATATATATATATATATATATATATATATATATATATATATATATATAAATATATATATATATATATATATATATATATATATATATATATATATATATATATATATATATATATATCTATAATTATATTCTCATTACTCAGTTATTTTGTTTAATAAAACTAATACATATTCCTATAATAATTATAATGTGAAATATACATAAATACATGTTTTATTTTATTATTATTAGCAACAAAAAAAAACGATTCAAAAGATTAGTCAAAGATGCTGCCCAAACCAACTTTTTTTCATGCATTTAGCAGTTTTCAAACCCTCATGGTATCTATATAGAAATGACCAGAATTGAATGTAGAATTCTTTTAAGATAATAATACAAAATAAATCATTTACTGACCATTGGTTCCCCTTAAAATAATAATGTAGTATATAAGTATGCTATAAGTTATAATGCTATAAATGTCAGTAAAACAAACTCAATGTAGAAAAAGCAGAAATAATAAATGCAAAATTAAATCCGGATGTAGCAAGTATTATGTTTAACTAAAACAGAAGAGAAACAAAAACAATCTAATCCGCCCCATTTTTCCCCAGCTACAGATTTCCGAAATCCTTCCCGTTCAAGGCTAATTTAAAGGTCACGTCTCCTGCAAACTTTAAGATTCCCCTTCCACCCTTCGACCTTCCCTCATCTCCTCCCCCCACTGAAACACATTTTCCACTTTGCCGCCGGATCTCCACGACGGATTATTTTCCATACGGTAAACGCCGATCGCTTCCAAAGCAAATTGCTTCGATAAGTATTCTTTTTGATCGTTTTACACCGGTAAGTAGTTTTGGCGAGGAGATTACTATGCAAATGGATCGGACGAGACGCGTACGCCGGTCCAACTTGGCTGTGGCGGCGAAATTTTAAGATTTTGTTAGTTCTAAAAGTAAAGTGCCAAAAACTTGGAATCTAAATAATCAAATCAAACTATATTGGTAAGTAGTTAACATCATTTTAGCTTTAAAACAGGTTACTTTAAATAAGACCCCTGAAAAAAAGTAAAAACAAAAATTTAAATTGAGCTGAAAAAAATTGAACTTTCCCCAGAAACAACCCCCCCCCCCCCCCCGACCGGTGATTTTTTATAGCGATATCTTAAGTTACGAGTACCGCAACTGGCCCGCCATTCCGCCTTTTCCCGAATTCCCGGCCTTTACAAGAGTTTTTGTAAATGTTAAAATCAAATTAGTTAAAATTCATACATATTTTTTTTTAATTTCAAAAAACAATTAATTTCAAAATCACCCTTTATCATACAATACCGACCTATCGATTTTGCAGAGCAAGGAGTTTAAGAGAGGGGTGATTAGTCCAAAACTAGGTATGGGGGTAAAACCGGGACATGGCACTAAGGTTTTCCAATGCCTTTCAAATTTTCGCGCGCTTTGTTCACTGTAGTCAGCCATCTTGAATAGCTTGTCAACAAAAGTTAAGGGACGTGCGTGCGCGCTGATGGAAAATATAAAAAAAGTTTTTACGAAGGTTTAATGTAATATTCGACGGATTTCAAAGGTGAATTATAATTGTGTGCGTCAAGATAAGCGGATTTGTTTTTATTGCAAAGATTAAGCATGTGTTAAGATTAAACGAACATTGGTCGAACCTTTATTGCGGCATGTTTTTAGGTTATTTGGTTACTTTGTTTCTCTATGATGCGCTTGGGGTAAAACCGCACGTGGTAATATCGGGTGGTACCCGGTTTTGTACAATTATCAGGTAATTTTTTAAATTTTATTTAACGTTATTTTGTATGATATATTATTACAGTTCACAACAAAATGCCACGAAATTATAAAAGAACGACGAACCGATAATTCTGGAGTGCATAATATATGAAAAATGCCATTTTAGAAAAGACAAAATAAAGAAGTACCGTAGAAGTAGAAATGACAATGTCGAAGACGCTTCGAAAAAACGGCTAGAACGTTTTAAGACAGTTTTTACAGCTGAACAAGAAAATGTAATGTGTCGGCAGATCAAAGATCTTGAGCTCAATTATTCGGACATTGCAAAAGTTAATTCTGTGCTTGTCCAGCACACCAACTCAACCAACTCCACCGAAGCGACCAGCAGGTAGTCCACAACCAAGCACTTCACGGCAATTGGCAATAAGCTTTATGCTGCAAGAAAAAAAACTAAAAATTCGAGGTAAAAGTGTTGTTATTACTTCATCACCTTATAAATTAGATCTCGACGAAAATGACGCCAAAAAAAAACAAAAAAATGTTCCGAAACTTAGTTGTAACATAACAAATCCTAAAAATTCCAAAAAAAAAGGTTTCTGACGATGCGTGTTTTTATTGCACTAAAATATACGACAATACGCGATCAAGTGATGATTGCGTGCAATGTCTTAAATGTAAGAAGTGGGACAATGAAGCCTGTACTGGATGGGAACAAGATGAATTGGATGAGTTCCATTGCTTCCGTTGTTAAGGGGCAAAGTCGGATATAAGATGAGAGTATACCCGATTTTAATATGGGGCAACGCCGTAAAAGTTAACTTGAAAATTATTATTGTTTTATTACTTATAATAATGAAAACTACGATCTCGTTGACCAAATATGTGATTAATAAGTTAAACTAAACGAACGGTAATAAAGTTAATCAATAATGTTTGAAATATTGTTTTTATTTAATATTTCCTTTAGCGTCCCGATTTTATCCCACTTTACCGTACATAAAAAATATAATTAGGACACTATGGGAGTTCACCAGGTAGCACGTATGGTGAAAACTTTTAATCTACTTAGAGAGTCGTCGCAAACTTGCAAACGAACTTAAAACGGATATTCCCATCGAACCGGAAAGAAATTCTCCTACCTCGTTTAGTTGAAGGTAAAACGTTCTTCAATTTAACGGCGATAGAACGAAAATATGAACCCCGCCAATCTGGAAATTAAATTTGCGTCGGCTTAAAGACCGCCAGCCTGTGGTCGGCGGCTCGTTTCACGGCCCAACGAGCCGAAAAATCACCGCTCCACGGAGATGCTCCCCCAGGTGACAGAGGGGCCAACGTTTCCGCTGATTGGATAGCGATTACGTTCCGGCCGGGAGAAACGGTACCGCAGGGTTAACTCCGGGGTCCATCGTTATCGAATTTTATAAATTAAGTAATTTATCAGCATAGATGGAGCTCCATCACGCTGGAACCGGCATTAAAGAATACTCGATTTTTATGCTTATTTTTGTGCTAATAAATTTAGTATAGTTCGTTTTTTTGTAGTGGTAGTAATTATGCAGGAAAAACAATATATATTGTTCAAACCACTACATATTGATAATAATACGAAAAATAGGAATGAAATAAGTGGTAAATTGTTTGTAGCTTATTGTAGTGTGTAGAAAAACGACCCTAACCCACAAACTACAACTGATATAAATGTTTGTAGTAGTACGCGCGTATATTTGTAGTGACTGTTAAACTCTTGTTATAACTGTAAACAAAAGAATCAACTGATCAAAAAATGATTATGATTAAAAAGGTTAAAGCCTAAGAAATTAAACCGTTGATAACACTGGGGAACAGCAATTTTGTTGACTTGGATCTGTGACTGGTTATTGATTAATTTTTCATCTCTGAATTCAAAAATATTCACAGTTTTTCTCTATCACGTCAAGTTCTTAAGATACAGCATACCCCTCATTTTACCTGAAAAGTGTACATACGAAAGGAAATAAGGTGAGATCTGACCAAATAGATTAGAATATTTTATTCATACAGAGGTTAACATATTATTAAAAGTTAAATTGTGTTTATACAAAAAATAAATAAAAGATATTATGGTAAACATTTCTTCTTATAGCTTTTCCTGGAGTGTTCAGTTTGTGGACATTCTCGCTTGATGCTCCAACAGTAGTCAGCCATCATACTGACATCCCATCTACCTTGATATCGCGCTTCCATAACCTTTAGATCTTGGTGGAATCGCTCGCCCTATTCATCACTAACAGCACCAAGATTTTCTGGGAAGTTAGCAAGATGACTATGTAAGAAATGCAGTTTGATGCTCATGTTGCAACCAAGCTTTTTAAAGCTCTCCAAGAGTTGTTGAACATATTCGATGTAATTCGGGGCTCGTGTATTTCCAAGAAAGTCTTTAACAATATTTTTAAGAGCCAACCGAGCATTCCTTTCAAGTTCGGTCATTATTTCAGTGAAATTTTCATCTTTAACGAGTTACCGAATCTGTGGACCATCAAACACACCAGCCTTTATCTTTTCATATGACAGGCTAGGGAATGCCGAAATGATATACTTAAAGGAGTCTCCTTCAATTGACAAAGCCTTAATAAATTGCTTCAAGAGACCTAGTTTTATATGCAAAGGCGGAAATACAATGTTTTTTCTGTCGACAAGTGGCTGATTTAAAATGTTTGGATCGCCGGGTCTAAGGTCAGATCTTGACGGCCAGTTCGATTGCACCCAATCTTTCTCACGAGCTCTGCTGTCCCACATGCACAAAAAACAGGAATACTTGGTATACCCGCGTTGCTGGACAAGAAGGAAATATACCATTTTAAGGTCAACACAGATGATCCATTGGTGCATGTTATATTGCAACAAGTCAATGACTTTCTTTATGTCGCCATATTCATCACGCAAAGAAACTGAATGGGCTATAGGGGCTGAACCGTATAAATTTCCATTATGTAGGAGAACACACTTCAAGCTACGCTTTGAGCTATCTATAAACAATCGCCATTCAGTCGCGTTATAGTTAGAAATGGCCAATTCTTTCATTAAACCTTCTACGTTCTGGCAATATACAAATCCGTCATTATTTCTGAAGTACTGTCTAAATCCACTTTCTCTGGATCGATAGTAAGTGACTTTAGCTCCTTTGTCAAGCAAATTTTTTTCGTGCAGTCTTGATGCTCATAATTCCGATGCTTTTTTGGATAGTCCCAAATCTCGTGCTAAATCGTTTAATTCATTTTGATTGAATCCTTTACAAACAGAATCATTGGGAAACTTTGAATTCTTCGTCGGTGGAGTCACTTCGATCTTCACTTGATTCACATTCTTGTATTTCTAAAGAAGGTAATTCTTGAAAAACTGGCACTGGAATTTCAGCTGAATGAAGCACAGGGCGTATAGCTGACGGTGAACTAGGGTACTCAATTTTATGTTTGTTTTTCTTGTTGAATCCTGATGTTTTCACTATGCAAAAGTAACAATCACTTAAGTGATGTTTGGGGTCTCGCCAAACCATTGGTATACCAAACGAAAGTTTATTACGTGTTCTCTTCGTCCACATTCGTAAACTCTCTACACACTGCTTGCACACTTTATGAGGGGCCCATGATTTATCTTGGTCGCCTATTTTCACTTTATAATAAGCAAAATAGGTTTGCTTGACAATATGTACTAATATTAGTCCGTTGAATGGGGATGGTAAAACTGCCACGTATATAATAAAATGAATCAGGGCTGTTTAAGCACTTACGACGAGAACTACCAGAGGCAGACATAACGAAAATCTGTAGTTGTGTAGGTATACTTTGACTTCACTATATCAGAGCGACACAGACCCGCGTACTTCAGCATCTCATGCGTAACTGACCTAACTAGTTTTGGATAACGAAACGTCACTCACGCCCCCACTCCTAGGTCGAAGAAGGTTCGTCGGTAGGAGAGCAGTAGTGCCTTCTGTGATTCGCCAACTTAGTCGGATGCGTAACAACCGTAGAGAAAAAAACTTGACGTGATAGAAAAAAATTAAATAAAGTTTTGGAATTAGCATGTCAATTTACGTATAAAACAGCTTAAATATCGAACTCAACAGAAATTATTTTTCAAATTGTACCCCAGTGTAATCGATGATCCTGTTTTATTTATTTACCAAATTTAGTTCAGTTATGAATATAATTCCATATTTTGGCATTATGGCGAAGGTATTGAAATAAAAATGGAGTATATTTTTCGTCGAGTCCATATACAGGGTGTTAGGTAAACGTGCGGCAAAAATTAAAGGGGTTATTCTTTGACTTATGCTAAGAATATTTTGTGGTATGATGATTTTTGAAAAACCCCTTTGTTTCGAAGATACAGGGTGAACAAAATTTACGACATTAACAACATTTTATTATCAAAAAGTACATGTAAAGTTGCTCAATCTACAATAAATGCTCGAAATGACTTCCTCCAGCCTTGATACAAGCCTTCAATCTTCTCGTCATTGACTGCCGAACTCTTTCAAACACACCAGGGTCGTTTCTAACTGAGTTACACCCAGCAATTATCCAAGTAATTTATGTTGATCGAAGAAGGAATAATAAATACAACTGTATTGTTTTTAACTGCAGTCAGTTTTTTTTGTAACTTCAGTTGTGTTGTTATAGCAGACTTTTTTTTTTACTGCCCAAAATGTTACTTTGGTTAGGAGTTAATACAATTTAAAAAAACGATACGGCCCAAGGTTTGGATAGAGTTACTGCAGAATTAATTAAAGCAATGGGAAAAATAAGGGTATGCATGTTTCATAGCATCTACTGGAAAGTGGGGGACACCGGATTATGAGCAGAAGATCGATTGGCCGATCTTAGCATTTATACATCTATACTAAAAAAGATTCCAGAAAGAAATGCGAAGATTACCGCCTTACATTTCTAATTCCACTTGCAGGCAAGATCTATTTTTAAATTATCAAGGAACTCTTAAAATCCTACCATGGTAGATTCTCCTAGAGCAGGATGGATTCTTTACAGGCAGAAGTACACTTAATAATCGAAAACACAGAGAAGTTACCCATCCTGTATATCCCTGTTTCTTTAATTATCGGAAGGGGAGAAATGATGAATGATGGCAAATTCTATCACCTGAATGGTTTAATTTGTCACCTAGTAATTCTAATATGTATGTATGTAATATATATTGTTACGGTTATATTTGCTTACCAAGTTTGGTTGTATTGTGTTGGAATTTCAGTTACTTAGACTTTCCATATTTTGGCATTTTGGCGAAGGTGTTCAAATGGAAATGGAGTACATTTTGCGTCGAGCCTGGTGCGTGGTTATTTTGCATATCCGGTACTGCGTAGTAAGTCGGGATACAGGGACGTACTTTGTTGCGACAGTATCGAGAATGTGTGAGAGTTGATTACGTACTTTCTTGCTCATATTTGAAGAGGCTTTAACAGAGGGTCGGTACCATGTTTCGTTATTTTATCTTTATTTTAGTTTAGTTTATCTTCCTGGAATTAACGCATCAATTTTAATTAGTCACTTTTATTCATCTCAGTCCGGTACTAGTACTTTGGCAGTACTCTAGCGGAGAGCTACTAAATTATTTCGCGGGCTTGATTTTTGAAGGAACCATTTTTGCTCTTCTCCTTTCTCTTCTCTTTCCGACCACCTTCGAGAGCAGTCGACAGTGCAGCAATAGGCCTTGACCCAGTGTAACATTTTTGCTGATTAGAGTTTTGGAGTTCGGGATATTTTGGAAACAGTGCCGAGTTGATTTGTCAGCTTTGCTGGATTTTTATTGCTAACACACTGCGAGCTGCCCCCGAAACTTATCGAGGTATATTTTTGGACCATCGTAGTTAGAGAACCCTCGTGGCCATACGATTATTTGTCCTCCGACGAATAATTCTTTTTTAACCCAGATAGGGGTAAGAATAATTTAACCTAATTAAAATATTTGTCACAATATTTATAAAACCTCTTTCTAGTTGTTTTTGGTAGTGGATTGATTCCCTAATTTCATATTTTCCTGTACACGTGGTTAATCCGGGTGAATCTTTGGCTTCTTTCCACGCACGTCTCTGGGTGTCCTCGAAGTCCTCACGACCCACAGGAGCCACGGGATATCGGAAACCGTAAGGGGTAGACAGACCAACATTCCGCCTCACGTGGCCTGTACGACAGTCATCGGGCAGTTTCGTGGATTGACCAAAGACCAAAGATGATATATCATCTGACTAGTCATATTATATTAAGTTTATTACTGTTTTTTTTTATCTACAAGACATCTTCACTAAAGTGCCTGTATTTTACTAACATAGTTAATTTCTTATTGTAACCAAAAGTCCCTCTCCTGTTCTTTGGCTTCCACGATACTGTTTTTTTTAATGATGATAATAAATGTCTAAGTACCGAATAAGTTTTCTTTTATCGCCTGAGAATCTCATGTTCTCTGAGCAGTAATTAGCCCTGGGAAATATTCACCATATTAATATATATTGTATTTTTTTAAAGGTATTTATATATATATATATATATATATATATATATATATATATATATATATATATATATATATATATATATATATATATATATATATATATATAGGGTGTTAGGTAAACATGCGGCAAAAATTAAAGGGGTTATTCCTTGACTTATTCTAAGAATATTTTGTTGTATGATGATTTTTGAAAAACCCCTTTGTTTCAAAGATACAGGGTGAACAAAATTTACGACATTAACAACATTTTATTATCAAAAAGTACATGTACAGTTGCTCAATCTACAATAAATGTTCGAAATGACTTCCTCCAACCTTGATACAAGCATTCAATCTTCTCGTCATTGACTGCCAAGCCCTTTCAAACACTCCAGGGTCGTTTCTAATTGAGTTACACCCAGCAATTATCCGATTTCGCAAATCATCCAAATTCTTCAATGGAGTAGCGTAAACTAATGACTTCAGATATCCCCAGAAGAAATAATCCAGGGGGTTTAAGTCCGGGGATCGAGCAGGCCATACGTGTGGCCCTCGACTAATCCAGCGATATCCGTATGTTGCTGTTAAAAAATCACAAGCAACCAAACTGAAATATGGTGGTGCACCATCGTGCATAAACCACATTTCATGCCTTTTTGCCAATGGAGCATCTTCCAGAAACTCAGGCAGCGTTGCTTCCAAAAAGTTGCGATACACCTCGCCAGTCTTTGTGATAGAAATGCCGGTCCAATTGGATAGTCACCTACAAGAACTGATGTTGAAAACTATCTTCGCATACCTCATGCGGATTTTCATCTGCCCACACATGGTTATTATGAAAATTCCTTATTGCGTTTCTTGCGAAAGTGGCTTCATGGGTGAAATGAATTTGTGTCAGAAATAGACTAATGCGAAGTAAAGTTTGCAATATCCATTGACATAATGCAATACGTTGGAGGAAAATCAACAGGTAGTAGTGCCTGAACGCGTTGAATGTGATATGGATACAACAAATTGTCCTGAAGAATTTTCCAAACTGTCCAGTGACTCACATTCAAAGTATTTGCAATTCGCGTAGAACTACCAGGCTCTTCCGCTATCATGTCCAGCACGTACTGTTCCAATTGTACCGTTCTTAAGTCCGTGATCTTCCCGACCCTTCAGTTCGTTTCAATGTGCCTGTTTCACGAAGACGTCGATGAATGTTTTCGAAGATTTTTTAGTCGGGGACGTTACGGGCTGGAAATCGTTCACTGTACAATCGCCTAGCTTGTAATGCATTGCCATCAGCAAGTCCATACATGAAGTGCATGTCAGTCATCTCGGCGTTTGTATACATTATGATAGAGGACTTCACTCACTATTTAAGGCACGTCAAACAGCCAAACGTCACTCAATCTATGTAAACAAATGCGATCGATGAAATCCACTTACTAGATAAAACAGCCGTTCCAAGTGATCGAGATCGAAAAAAAATTTGTACTTGATAAACTCATTGACGTACACCCTACTTTTATTTACATTAATGATTTCAACAAATATCGAATATGGTTGTCGCAAATTTTGTTCGCCCTGTATCTTCGAAACAAAGGGGTTTTTCAAAAATCATCTTAGGACAAAATATTCTCAGAATAGGACAAGGAATAACGCCTTGCATTTTTGCCGCATGTTTACCTAACACCCTGTATATAATACTACTATATTGCTAATATCTGTAAGTGGAGGTGTCACGGACTAAGTGAGAAAACAAACGTCTACTTCTATGTCTCTTTCTACTAATCGTTCCGTTGTGCGTAAATATCGCGATAAATAAATGTAGCACAAACTGTCGCAAGTCTATAAGCATACTCAATTCTCGGACATGCGCATAAGACTGAGAGCAACAGACGCATATATGTCTGCACCATAATGATTTCGCCGATCTTCAGACCTTGCTAGCAATATAGTAGTATTAAATATATGGTCGAGTCGTTGAGATAATTAATACATGGCCGAACTATTCACAAGGGACGCATGTCCATGGTCATTTTGTGTATCCGGTACTGCGTGTTGAGCCGGGATACAGGGCCGTACATTGTTCCGAAAGAATCGAGAATTTGTGAGAGTCGATTTCAAAAAAATTACGTGTTTTCTTGATCAATCTTTTGCTCATATTTGAATAGGCTTTAACAGAGGGTCGGTAGCATGATTCTTTAGTTTATATTTATTTTAGTCCTAAAATTAAGGCATCCATTTTAATTCGTTACTTTTCGTTCACATGTGTCCAATACTGGTACCCCGGTTGATTGGCAGTACTCTAACGAAAAGCAACTGAATTACTTCGTGGACTTGATTTTTCGAAGGAACTATTTTTGGGCTCATGCCTTTATATTCCCTTTTCGACCACCTTCGAGAGCAGTAAACTGTGCAGCAATAGGCTTTGACCCAGTGCAAAATGTCGGCTGAATGAATTTTGGAGTTCGGGTGGTTTTGGGCTGCGAGCTGCCCCCTGAAGTCTATCGAAGTATATTTTTGGACCATCTTAGTTAGAGGACCATCGAGGTCGTGCAATTATTAGTCGTCCGACGAATAATTCTTTTTAAACCCAGACAGGGGTAAAAATAATTTAACCTCATTAAAATATTTGTCACAATATTAATAACATCTCTCATAGTTTATTGGTAGGGGATTTTTTCCATCATTTCATATTTTTCCTGTTCACGTGGTTGATCCGGGTGAATCTTTGGCTTCTTTTCACGCAAGTCTTTGAGTGTCCTCGAAGTCCCCGCGACCCACGGGAGCAGACTCATGGAATATCTGGAACCTTAAGGGGTTGTTTACCAAAGATAAGTTATCATCGTAATAATCACATTAAATTAAGTTCATTACTGTTTATTGTCTACAAAAAGGCATTGCCAAATTGCCTGCATATTACCAACGTAGTTAATTTAATATTGCGATTAATAATAATCGTCGACCTCTCGTCGGATGGCTTATAAATGGAGTTTTTTTACTTCTTTGGACTGCGTCCACCGAGAGAACGGTAGTCAGGAGTTATACACCCCCCGACCGTTGGGTTCCACAATCTCATATGGAACGCTTAATAACCCAATCCAAATATGAGTTGTTTGATTGTGGAGAGGGACTCCCTATTCTTGGCGAGAGAGCATATATCGGTACCCTATCGGTATAACTCCTGACTACTGTTGTTTCGTTGGACGCAGTTCAAAGAAGTCAAAAAGCTCCATTTATAAGCCATCCGACGAGAGGTCGGCGAAAATGTTGTTTGATTGTGGAGAGGGACTCCCTATTCTTGGCGAGAGAGCATATGTCGGTACCCTGATGATTCTAACCACCAACAGACGAAACATGCACCCTCCAATGTAAGGGACGGGTGGGGGCTTCCTCTCGGTCAGCAACTAACCATTGCTCATGGGCCAACAAACGGGACACAAACGATCGGATGTACTTCCGGACTAATGGTCTAATAAATAAATATATATATATATATATATATATATATATATATATATATATATATATATATATATATATATATATATATATAAGCTTCTAAAACGACCGCAAGAGGGCGTGACGAGCTAAACATTTTTGAAAATCTTTTTTTTTTTTTATATTTTCAAGTGTTAACCGAATAAGAAAAATTCTCAGTTATAATTAGCAAACTGTCTCCTACAACTTTGTTTTATGAAATTTTGTTGTAATTTCACGAATAGAGGGGTGGGGGGAGTTTTACCTATTGAGATAAAAAGTCGTATAATGTCCGTTTGCCTAAACCGATTTTCCTCAATTTGAATTAATTTAAAAGGGGGACTGGGACAATCAGATAATCTGGGAGATAAATTATTTAGTTTATAAATGAAACCGCGAGGTGGCGTTACATTCAACAATATTTTTTTTGAAGTTTTGTTCAGTTTTTTCAAATGGAATGGTACAGCTTTTACTACATGGCAAGAAAGGTAATTTAAAGAGGAATCATCCAGTGAAAAAAAGGTTTTCACCACAATCTCATGTAGAATACACAGCAACCTGCGTCTCCGCCCACATGCGGAGACGCAGGTTGCTGTGTACACGCAGGCTCAAGAGACGAAACATATGCCCTCTAATTGAAGGGATGGGTGGGGCTCATATTTTTTATTATTTAATTTTCGTAGTGGGATTTGTGCCATTCTTTAATAGCGTCATCGATGACGCGCAACGGTTTTAGTTTTGTACATATATATATATATATATATATATATATATATATATATATATATATATATATATATATATATATATATATATATATATATATATATATATATATATATATATATATAATGCCTTGAACAATATCTATTGTTTTTCCTGCATAATTACTGACACTACAAAAAAAATATCTATACTAATTTTATTAGTATTGTTTGTAGACAAAAATAAGAAAAAAAGTCGAGTATTTTTTAATGGGGGTTCCAACGTGATGGAGCTCATAGATGGGGTGTTTACGTTATATATAACATATAACAATGCCCTTTCAACCCTGTGTTGTTTAATTGTTTATTGTTCTATTTCAGGTTAGTCTAATAAGAGCTTTACTAGCACCTAGCCTCCAGTATACCTCTATTTCCTTGATTGTCAGGGGGTGTTTGCTTTTCTGCTATCTTGTTTTTCTCAGGAGTATCCGTTACGATAGCAGATAACATTTTTCGGTTCTAACAAACTGTGTTTTTTTTCTGGGACTTGCCCTTGAAAATGGTCTAATCATTTGTGGTGATATAACTAGTTGCCCTGATGTGCCCACGACAGAAAGGATAGGTGCCTAGGCGAAGAAAAAACAGGTCTTAAATTATCTGATGATAAGTTTCCATCTCTCAAGTTGTGTAATATTGTGAGGACTGAAAACTGATAGATCTGCATCTTTGACAAACTGTGCACTTTGGTAAGTGGTCACCGTTTTACCTGGAATTGACAATATGCACTCATTTATAACAATTTTATACCTACTTTTGAAGGGTCCGTATATTTGGAACCTTTAATAAAATGGATGAAATTAAGGCAAATTCTGCAGAAAATGACGGTACCAGATCACTTTGATTTGACACCAGAGTGGCTTAATTTGTCATCTATACAAAAAAAACAGAGCAGTGATGAACATTTTCTTTTTCTTCAAAGTAATCTCCTCTCCCTGCACTACACTCATTCAAGCATTGTTTGCACTCTTAGCAACAACTTTTATACTGATATTTTTTATACTGGTTTTTTAAACTGGAAGCGGCCAGCAAAGTTTCTTGAATTGTTTCTCTGGGTTCAAAATGGATTTCACAAGGTGGTTTCTTCAATCGAGGAAATATGAATAAGTCACACGGTATCATATCTGGTGAATCTGGTGCTTGTGGAAAGGTGTTTGTTTGATATTTAGCGCAAATTTGACAAATATTTATTGCGGTGTGGGAGGTGCAAAAACCAAATTGTTTTGTCAGTACCGTTCAGTATTAACGGTTTCGCCAGGTTTTAGCAACTCATAATATAGAAAGCTCGGTGCATCGTTTACCAAATTAAAATGGTCTTTTACTATCTCCTCACCCCATATAAAGCATTATTGGGCCCACAGGTTTTTTTATGTTAATTATTTATTTAAAAAATTCCAAAAGTCAACATTGAAATGTGAATTAAAAACAAGTTATTGGTATATCCTCCAAATTATTTTTTTTATTTTTATGTGTATGTTGTAGGGTTCTATGTTGTAGGTATCTATATATACTTTTTTTATCGACTCGCAAAGGACTTAATAGTAATAGTAAAAATAAATTTATAGCTCAATTTCGAATTGCATATTAAAAAAAAATTAAAGCGATCATCGTCTTGGAATTCTTTTAAAAAATCTCTGGTTTATCTTCTTTCTAAAGGTACAAATTCATGTTATAAAACGTTTTACTACCTTCACTAATTTGCTAACATGTATCGCGACGCTTTAGGCCTGATATTCGATATTACTTATTTGAACTTCGAACGCTGGAGCTTTACAGTCAGGGAGTATTTAAATAATGTTTTCTTAAATTCGTGGATTGGGAGGGATGGCCCAATTTCATGGCCTCCACGGTCCCCAGACCTAACTCCGTTGGATTTTTTCATCTGGGGCTGAGAAAAAGAACTTGTATATATCACAGAAGTTGAAACTAGAGAAGATTTATTTCAACGCATATAGGCCGCTTTCGTCATAATTAAAGAAGACATTGTTCACGTACTACAACGGTAGAAATGAGGCGAATATTGCGAGCGTGCTTACGCAACGGAGGTCAGCAATTCGAGCAAGATTTGTGATTAATTAAAACATTGATTCTTAAAATTTTATTTTTACTTCAAGTCCAAGAAACGTGAGTACCCTATGTAAGAAAGACATAGCAGCCAGAGTTCACTGCGCAAGAGTGAGATAGTATTTTCTACTTAGCGTATGTTATTTACGCAAATAAGTAATATCGAATGTCAGCCTAATGCGTCCCGATACAGAATGTTAGCAAATTAGTGAAGTTAGTAAAACGTTTTTATTGCATGAATGTATAGCCTTAGAATAAGGATAAACCAGAAATTTTTTATAAGAATTCGAAGACCAGGATCCCGTTTAGTTTTTTTCTTAATATGCAATTCAAAATTGAACTTTAAATTAATTTATATTTTTATTTTAACTTTGTGAGTCTATAAAAGAAAGTAGATGTCGTTTGCATCCAATTTTGATTTTCATAGAACCCTATAACATTACACATTAAAAAAAAAATTTAGGCTATACCAATAACGTTTTTTTTAATTCAAGTTTCAATGCTGACTTTTGGAATTTTTCAAATAAAGAATTAAATAATTAACGTTAAAAAACCTGTGGGTCCAATAATGCTTTATGGAGGCTGAGGAGATATCAAAAGACGCCTCTTATTGTGTATATACTTTCTTTTGTACCTGGCAAGCAGCATTTCGCAAGTGATTTTTCGGTTTTCCTGCAGTCTTTCATTCAGTTCACGTGGAACACATTTTCCGATCTTCTGGATATTTCCTATGGCTTTCAAACGTATAGAGACGGCTTTTAGTGTCACATTTAATTGATCTGCGAGTTTTTGTTGCGTTTGAGCGTCATCCCCATCCAACAATGCTTGTAATTTGTTGTTTTCAAACTTTTCCGTAGTCTTTCACGGACTTAATTGCTCATGTCAAAATCGTCACATTTGATTTTTTTAAACCACTCAAAACACTGTGATTTACCAAGAACATGCTCACCATAAGCTTCGACAAGTATTCGATGCGATTCTGCAGCAATTTTCTTGTAATACCTTAACAGAAAATCAATGCTGTCCGCAAATCGTAGTTTCCAGGCACAAAATTCAACATGTTCAAAGCTATTACAAACTATGCTGTTGTATGAAACATTTTTGTCAGATGTCAACAAGAAAATGTCGCTGACGCAGTTTGACAGTTAGAGCCATCTATGGACAAATTCCTATTTCATTTATACTGACCTAGTATATTTATAAAATAAAAATGAAATTAGAGAAGAAAAATGTTTCATTAAACATTTGTTATAACTTTCCAGATGTGATGTAAAAACGGACACACTCAAAAAAAAAATAAAATGTTCAACCTCCCCCTTAAACCGATTGATTCATTTTCATCCGAGACGTCCCCTTACACCATCTTCTTGTATTTAACAATCCCCTTAAATCAACTGATAACAATGCAATTAAACCTAAAAGGTAAAACATTACTTTCTTAATTCCGAATTCCCGTTTCCTTACCTTTGCTTTCCTTATCCCTCGGATCGATAAGGAACCAATTTAAACTAAAATAAATCAACCGGTAATTTATTATCTACTCACGTTCTTTTGAGTTACATATCGCCGTTTTCTTTTCGACGATGCGAGAGAGAAGGCGAGCGGTCCATTAATCCGGGCCGGTATAAAGATTTCCTAATTGTAGCGGTGGGAGAATAATGAAGAACCGGACGTGGAAATTAGAGGGTTCGGAAACAGTAACAAATACGCCGGATAATGTATGAGTATACGCATATTGATGGATTCTTTTGCTTTGTGTTGTTTTGCTTGTTAATCACGAATCGAAGGTTTCGACAGTATGAGACTCTTTTTCGGATTAAAGGTTAAGTTAAAGTTAATATAGAATTATTTGCAATTTTCACCTAGAGCAGGGTCTCCAAACTTTCCGGCCTTAGGACCGTACTGATTACTCCAGTAAGTTCCAAGAGTTAAAACCGTTTTAATTTTCCTGTCATTATTTATAATTTCTGAACTGATCGCCGAGGACGCCTCCTAACGGAGCATTAGCTTGCTAAATTCGCTAGTTTAATTAATACTGTGTATTGTAATGATGGTGACACTTGACGAAATCTGGGGTTAAAAGCGGAGGTAGTGGTAGCTAACAGATGGCCCTAGTAATACTTTCGAAAGCGCAGCAACAATTAAACAATCGTGAATCACCTCCTTGGTTCATGAAAGCTCTGGTGTATTTCACTCACTTCGAGATGGCAGTAATTGGAGTATAAAAATGCTAGAGGCGCGACCGCGAGTAAGCCTCTCTCTGCGAAGACAGCGAAACTGTTTGTTGTGGAATGAAGTAGTGCGTAAGCCCATTTAAAAGACATCTTCGAAACGACCAACGCCTACATGGGCGTAGCCATGAGTTAGTTTTGGGGGTGGGGTTTAGTTTGAAGTAAATAAAACAACAAAAATATACTTACATGAAATTTAATATCTATATATTCATCGGAAAAATTACGACATATTTATAAAGTTCTTAACTTTAAATGAAATGGTTAAATTAACTTCGTTCCTCTGCGCTAAATCTAAAACCATTAAAGAAGAAATCTTCGGCTTTTTCTTTTAAATATATCCACTACTTCATCTGCGTGAATTTCTGTTCCATAGTGAATGTTCTTGAGAGCCAAACCATTAAGTCTGTTTTCACTTGTAGTGTTTCGTAAATAGTTTTTCAGTCTCCTTAGGCTCGAGAAAGACCTTTCTGGGGTAGCAGTAGATACAGGAATGGTAGCCAAGATTTGTAGTAATGTGTAAATATTAGGATAAAGGTTTTTATCGCACATATCTAGGCATTCCAAACTAGATTTCGGGGTAGGCGAGATACTTATCATCACTGTTTTCTATACTTCAAGTTCTGCTTTAACCACTGATATGTTGCTTTCGGGAAGCAGTGACGAGTACATGGAAATTGCTTCTTCAATTTCAGAACTGGGAGTAAAATTTGAAGGTAGCACACCAGATAATGCTGATACTACTTTACGATGTTTGGTAAACCTTTCAACCAATTGTTGAATTGTATGATCAAGAAATGGAATGAACAAATTAATTTTGTAATACATGCATACATCCAATGCAGGAATGTTCGGTCTATTTAATTGTCTTCCGACGATGCGTGGCATTCGCAGTATACCACCATTTTCTTTCAGTAAAACCTTTGCGTCTTCATAGAGATGAAGATATTCGACGTCAGTGTTGTTTCTCAGGAGTTGTAAGATATTAATAACATCATCTACATGTTTGAATGGCGTGATAAGATCGATGTCAATTGTCTGTAATTGTTTTGATAGCGACAATGTATAGCTCATAACTTTTTGAAGAATCACTAAACACATCACAAAATCCGAAGATCGAAGCATACTTAACAATTGGGCGGCTTGTTGCGATGTTTCCTTATTGTGATTAAATTGGAGTTCTTCGAACCTTATAATAACTTCATGTTTGTGGACCCACCGTATTTCACACATTGAGAGCAAGCTTTTTTGGTTACCGACGGGTAGTAGCTCTTGAATTTTTTCTTTCAACAAAGCAGTGCGTTGAGCAGAATGTCGAAAGGAAACCAACATACTGCACAATCCCAATGCAATTTCGGACATTTGTTAATGAACATGAATCAGCAATAGCAAGGTTGAGAGAGTGTGCACTACAGTGTACATAAAGAGCAAGAGGACATTCTTGGCGAACATAAGCTTGGGCACCGTGCAAATACCCACTCATAGCTGCAGTCCCATCGTAATCTTGACCAGCCACGTGAGAACATTCAAGTCCATGCTTTTTCAGTGCTGTAATAATAAGATTTGCGAGACCGGATCCTGAAACATCTACCGTTGGAATGTACTCAAGGAACATTTCTTTAAGTATATGGTGTTTATTATTTGTAAAATCAACATATCGACGACATAACGAGACTTGTTCTACACGTCCGATGTCGGTGGTTTCGTCAGCCAGAATCGCAAATAATTTGGCTTTCTTTACTTCTTCAATTATTTTATGTTGAATTAATTCACCACAAATGTCAATTATTTCGTTTTGGATCTGAGGGCTTGTGTACAGGGTATTCTTTTGTGAAGTATTCAAATGCTCAGCTCGATCTTTATCTCCAGACTCAGCCGCAAACCGCAACAGGGCTCTAAAATTACCATCATTCTGTTTTGGTTGTTCAGGTTCTGGTGATTCTGGTGTAATTTGTATGCGCCCCGAATCGATTTTACCTCTCAAGGAATTGCCTTGTTTGCCATAAAAAATTATTGCTTTTACGTTAGGGATTAGTTTCTTTCGATTCTCCTCTTGTTGTCTCTTTCTTTCAGAAGACAGCTGTTCAGTGACCGAAAAAGCCTGCGAAAACATTACTTTTAGAAAGTTATCTGCCAGTTCTGAATTTCGCTTGTGGTATCCCGATTTCGCATGAGCTTCAAATATTTCTAGGGCATTTTTCCACTTACAAAAAGGTTCGGTTACCAACTGACCGATCCTTTGATGACCGCCTTTACCTTCATCAAGCGAACGTCCCATTACCACGCAAACTATGCAGTAAGCTCCACTTTTATATTCCGAATATGAGAACCAGGGTAATCTCTCTAATCATTTCAATTGAAAGCGCAAGTTTCGTTTTGTGGAAATAGGAAACTTATAATCTCTGGGTAGGTTCCATGGCGTTTTTAAAATTTGGACTTTAAAATATTCATCCAAAATTTTTTCTTGATTGGCGTAAAAACCAACATCCAACTTAGCTACAGTTGTAAAAGATGAGCTAACAGGCAAGCTGGCCTGTTGCAGACTAGATGTAGATTCGGCAGTTGAAGGTATCGAACAAGGCACTAGCGACATGGCATGTGATTGAGGTCGAGGTCGAGGGCCCGCTTGTCATCACAGTCTTCTTATCAGCATGCAAGCTAGCTGAAGCTTTGATAGCTAGATCCAAATTTGTTTCTTTATTAGAACCCCCTTGACTACACCACTTTTTCCAGTAGTGCATACCTTTAAGTTTATCACCCTTCCTTTTTTTCCCTTCCATTTTTCGACAGTAATAGTGATTCACGTATCTATCCTTAACAAGGTCACCGATTAACACTGCACTAAAATTACTCACTTACACGGTACACTTAATTCTCTTAATTGTCTTCACTATTCGTTCACCACTTTTCACTTATATTCGCTTCGAGTTCGCATGGAACAATACTGCCGTAAGCGCGGTTACGCGCCCCTTATATAGCAGCCCAGTAGTAGCCGTCCAGAAACTACCACAAAATTCCACACAGCTCAGCTCATTCCCATCGAGGGGAGTGGCGAATAATCGAGAAACAACGCAAAGTTTCCATACGATACAAAATAGTTCGACTACTCGACAAGAGATGGCGTTACTGTGCGCAACGTCCACTAGTTCGGATATATATTCAATTCAAAGGTAATAATTTAACTCTCTTCACTCCTCATATTTTTTCGGTATAATATTAGGTAATATTTGGCTTATTTCGGGGGGGGGGGGGGGGGTGTGTTGAACCCCCCAAACCCCCCTGGGCTACGCCCGTGAACGCCTATACGTAACAGTATTTTGATTTGACTTGTTGTTTTTGTGTGTGATTTATTAGTATGGAAACCAAAATTATTAGTATAGAATTTCATTAATTCTAAGGAAACGCGATCTCAGTTGATTAATGATGATGTCCAATACACGATAGAATACGTTCACTTTAAACAAGCTTTCGGGATCTTGGAGACGTTCATCCTTGCAACTTTCATCAAAATGGCGTTTCACCCTTCTCTGACAAGTTTTGAGAAATTCTGGATTGATATACTATTTTTCTGCTACACTATTTGCTGGCGTTTTTAACTCTCCAAATTCATGTCGATAGATTTTAAGTTCTACCAGAGAGACGCTTTGAGGTATATGAAAGGCCGATGTCTTTCGACTGAAGTACTTAAAAGGCCGCGTCGATGGTCTGTAAAATGTTGGTAACATTTTAGCATAGTTAGGTTAGGTAGCATAATAAATGGAACTGATTTTCCATTGTCAGCAATAGTGGCAACGGAAAACCCGTAGTATAATAAAATTGTAGTTTTCGATCTTCTTCTTCAGTGAAATAGCTTCAGTTCTCTCATTTGCCATGGAATTTAATAGAATATTTTTTGTTAGCGTTTTTTGAATTTCAACAAACCGAACTTTAAAAGCAAAAATGGCATCAAAAAGTCCTGCCCAACTACTTGGATTTAATCTTTTTAATGTTATAGATTCCCCTACTTTACTAGATATAAAACTTGATAATATATTCCATCTTTAGAATATTTGTTAAAATTGATCAACTTTTTTTTATTTTCAATTTCCAAAATTGAAATTTCAACTCTTTGGAGCATCCTTTACGTAAAATTAAAAAATAATATCTTTACAATCCTTAAACGAAAACAAAATCCCAACCTTTGGTTCAGGATCAAGAAATAACAACAGAAAGTAAAGAAATTCATCAACCAACCCATACATCATCGGCCGTGTTTTGATACTGTTTTCGAACCCTCTAATTTCTCATCAGGTTCTTCATTATTCTCGCGCCGCTACAATTAGGAGCTCCTTATACCGGCCCAGATTAATGGACCTTCGGCGTCCCCCTCTCAGTTTGTCGAAAAGAAAACGCGATATAGAACCGAAAAGAACGTGAGTGGATAATAAGTTACCCGTTGATTTATTTTGGCTTAAATTGGTTTTTTATCGATTCGGGAGAAGAAGAACGCGCATCGAGACAAGTTTGGTGAAAAACGAAGTAGGCGAGGGAGTCGTGGAAAAGAAGAAGAGAGGGAGAGGTTTGTAATTAAGAGAGTAATCTTTTACCTTTTAGATTTAATCAGTTTTGCCAGTTAATTTAAGACAATGGAAGGTTGGGAAAGTTAACATTTTGATTATTTTTAATTTTTAAAAAACAAGACTGATTTTTTTTCCAGAATTGTGAAATGCTACGAGTAACAGTCAAGTTCAAAAGTGAAGTCTCAAGAAAGGAAAACAGAGATTTTCCCTCACATTTAACGAATGGACGTCAAAAAAGAATCATCGATACTTCATTATCAACGTCCACGAGAAAGAAAACCTCACGAGTTTTGGTCTAGACTTAGACACAAATATTATCGCAATTACAACGGACGGCGCTAGTGTGATGGTGAAGGTTGGCAGGCTTTTGCGTTGGTCCCAGCAGCTTTGTTTTACACACGGCTTACAAATAATGATGGTTGCTGCGCTGTATAAGAAAAGCAATTTTTCAATATCAAATTGCCCAGCAGCAGCATTTACGGAGGAATCTGATAATGATAATAACCATGATATGGACACCAATGAACACGGTGTGACTGTAAATATAAATTCACTGCCACTTGAAATGATTTCTACAACATATGACGATTTATTGAAGAAAGTACGGAAAGTGGTCAAGATTTTTAAGCGGTTACCAACTAAAAATGACGTCTTACAAAAATATGTAAAGGAACAAGAAGGCCTTAAAAAAGAATTGACATTGATATTAGACTGCCGTACTCGCTGGAATAACCTTTTCAATATGTTAGAACGATTCTACAATTTGAAGAATTGTATTGATAAAGCATTAATCGATATTGCAATTGAATCTGAGATTAAATTCAGCGATAATGAGTGGTTCATAATTAAAGATCTCATTGCTAACTTGCAGCATTTTAAATTAGGAGTTAAGGCACTTTGTAGGCGAGAGTCAACGTTTATCACTGCGGACATAACAGTTCAATTTATTTTGGATAAATTGCAACAACAAAACACGATGTTGATAGACTCTATATGAACGTATTCAAGAACGTCGTACTGATTTAACAGGAATTTTGATTTATTTGCAAAATCCGAAAAAGTACGACGAAGAAGCCAAAAATACATATCGTACTTATATATTCTTCATGCCAAGAAAAGTTGCAATACGTCAAGAAATAAAGAAAATAATAGAAAGAGTCGTAGTTCAAGACGATGAAACATATGCAGATGATGTCTTGGAAAATACACCTATAGCTGGAACATCTGCTACTGATACAGATCCTACTCTAACGCTAAAAGAAGAATTAGAAAAACAGCTTCAACAAGAAAATAAATATTTAAGAAAAAGCCAGATAACAAGCAAAAGGACTTTGAGAAAATTTTGAAGAAAGAAATGACGTTCTTTGAGTCCGATGGTATCAGAGGAGAGTACCTGACGCTCGCCTACGAATATATCCTGACGGTTCAGCCTACTAGCGTAGAAGCCGAGAGAGCGTTTTCAGCATCAGGATATATTTGCAGTTTACTCAGAAGCAGGCTCGGAGATGATACAATAAATGCCATTTGCTTCTTAAGATCGCATTTTCAAAATTTATCACCATAGGTTGATATCATAGTAATTAATAACATCTCAGGGAAAGTTGTAATTTGATTATTAGTCATTATATGAATAAGACTGAATTAAAAATATAAAACTGTTGTTAGGAGCAAGGGTAAAATTAAACAATAATTATTAAACTATGCCAAACATTTAAAGATGAATCTAAGAAAATAGATTACTAATTACTTATACTTAATTACTAGAAAAGAAATAATTTCTGTTGCTTAATGTAAGAAATGTTTAATAAAAGTTGATTTTTACACAAAAATCTGTAGTTTCAATTTGATTTTATAACATAATTTCAAAGATGCAGGATCGGCAGGATGCGGCATTGCAATCCCTAATTGCCTACATCTGTCAGTAAAGATAACAACATCTTTGGAGTAATCATCTAGTAACTTGGTCACATAATCCGTTATGTACATAACACGTGGCCCTGTTATTTCCCAGATTGTAAATAGAAAAATTGTACACTGCAAGTTTATTTTTGAAGTATACTGTGCTGGCATTCAAAAAAGGGCACAGTTTTACAGCCTGAAGATCCGCTACTACTGCAGATATAGCCCCTTTTTTGCCGCTTCTTTATCGGTATTTTTTTCTTTTCTAGCCATGCCCTTTAATTCAATGTGTTTATTGTACTTCAAATCTGATATATTTCCCACTTTCCAATAGAACGTCTTCAAACACCCCACAACCATTTATGTAGATAACAAAATGTTTGTTCTTTATGTAACAAATATAACATATAAGTTCAGAATGAAATTCAGATACAAAGGAGTTTACTAATTGTCAATTTACACATGGTGTCCTAAAGATACCATGTATTAAATATGATCACACGGTGTTTGATAAATATTGTGAATGTTATAATGGAACAGTTGAAAGAATGAAGAGTGGAACTAAGTATGCATAGCAACAAATTGATTGTTTCGATGCTTCTACTAACAGTATAGAAATTTTGCACATCAATATATAAGGACAACATACGACCCACATGTAGCAGCTAATTTGATAATAATTAAATAAATTTGATAATAATTAAAACACTTGGTATTTGTTTCACAATATATTCAAGATATTCTCTAACATGTTTCGGCCTCGCGACCATTCTCAAAGAGAGTTATGTATAAACTAAACTAAAGTTTCAAAGTGCTGTCTAATGGAAGTCGGTTTTTTCATCTCGTTAAATTTATTACACTATCAATAATTGGAGTATTTCCGAAGTCTAGCTGGGTGTTTGTTAGGTTTTTGCCGTCGTATATGGCTTTTTTAATTTCGAAAATTTCCAGGTAATTTAACAGTCTGCTTTTATTGCAGCTATGTATTAATTTGGTATTATTAATGTTAAAAAAATGGTTCTGGTCTATACAATGTTCGGCAAAGCCCGTCTTTCTCTGATTGTGTAAAATTGAATATTTATGTTCTTTTAGCCTATCATTGAGCGATCGGCCCGTTTGGCCTATATAAATAGCGTCACACATATTACATTTAATTTCGTATACTCCAGATTTGTCACAAAATTTTGCTCTTTCTTTGTTATTGTTTAACATCGATGCAAGATTATTCTTATTAATAGAGATAATATTAATATTTTCGTTCTTTAACTGATTTGTGATTCTTGAACTTAATTTGTGAATATAGTTTATAGCATGCCAATTTTTAGAATCTTTTTCTGGTGTTGCGGCATAAAAATGTTTGGTGTTGTTTTTCTTAATCTTGTTTTTTATCATTTTATCTATGATGCTTGGCTGATATCCATTATTCCTTGCGATATTTTTGATAATATTAAGTTCTTTTTCATAGCTGTCTTTTTTAAGTGGAATCGTTAGAAGTCTGTGGGTCATACTATGAAAAGTGGACATTTTTACATTCCATGACTGATTTGAACTTGCGTGAATAATTGTATCGGTATACGTGGGTTTTCTAAATATTTGGAATTCTAATTTATTCGGTGTTCTTATTATTTTTAAATCTAAGAAATTTAATGAATTATCCGTCTCTGTTTCTATTGTGAACTGGATTTTTGAGTTTACACTGTTTAAATATTCAAGAAATTGACAAATTACAAGAAAAAGACAAAGATAAATTTAACTGAGATAGCCGATACTTGATGGAAATTCATTTTAAAGAAATAAGCAAATATTAATATCTAAAAATTTCCACTATATTTAAAATTGTATGTATAACAAATGTTTCGACACACAGTGTCTTATTCAAATACAAACTATGCCAAACTAACAATGAGAAAAGTAATTACAACCTAAAGTGTCCATCGACCTAATAATACCATGATAGTGGGGAAATCCATTTTTTGTCAACGTCTAGGAGGGCAATATAAGTTTAATAAACCGACGAATTAAATAAACGCCTCATTTATACAGTTTGTTTGACTTTTATTGTTTTTAATGAGGCATCCTAGACTATTGTTTGTTTTAAAAGCCATATTTATATTGTTTGTTTTGGATAAATGTCTCGACATTAATTTGGTAACTTTTCCCTTATATGTCATTGTTTGGAACTATGCATTTTTGATATTATTGATCCGATATATTGAATTAATGGTTTTATTATAACTTTCTTTATTAATTATTTTATTTTTAATGTTTCGTTCTTATTCGTTATTTACTGCGATTTGTTTGATGACATTCAATTCTTTATTATAATTATCTATTTACATGGGGATATTTAATAACCTATGTATAAAAAAGTTAAATGCTGCCATGTTTTGCAAATAAGGATGACAAGATTTATTGTGTATAACTTAATCTGGATGTGATGGTTTATGAAAAATTGCAAAATCACGTTTAATGTCTTTTTTAATAATAGTTAAGTCTAAAAAATTAAAACTATTACGTTGCTTTTCGTCAACTGTGAATTTAATGTTCTTATGTAAAGATTAAATTTAATTATCTTAAGATTTGATTTAATTGTCTATCAGAACCTGTAAAACAAATTAGAATGTCATCAACATATCTGTACAAGTAAAGCGATGATTTAAATAACTGATGTTGATTTCTCTTATTTTCTAAGTTGTCCATAAAAATTTCCGCCTGTAAAACTTTTAAAACAAATAATAGTCTAGAACGTCTCATTAAAACAATAAAAGTCAAACAAATAACTGTATAAATCAGGAGTTTATTTAACTGAGTGCGGGTCGAGTCCAAAAGTCCATGTTGGACAAACAGGAAGATCTTTTTCTATTAGGCTCAATGAAGGTACACTAAATAACAAAATAATTGTCATTACGCTACGATAATTTTACAATATTACATAATGAGAATAAATTTAATAAATTAAATTTTTTAGAAAGCCTAGAAATTAATAAAAGTACAAATTTGGATATATTACTTAATGACCAGCTAAATTTGAATGGCTCACCGTTATTAAACATATATTGCCCTCCTAGACGTTGATAAAAAATGGATTTCCCCACTATCATATTTTATGGTATTATTAGGTCGATGGACAGTTTAGGTTGTGATTATTTTTCTCACTGTTAGTTTAGCATAGTTTGTATTTGAAAAAGGCACTGTGTGTCGAAACAATTGTTATACATACAATTTTAAATGTAGAGGAAATTTCTGCATATAAATGAGCTGTTCTTATTGGTTTCGGTAAATTATTGGCTTTTCCTTTTCGTTTTTTTTTTATTACGAGTACGTAGAATTTTTCTTTCAAAGCTTTTCTAATACTTCTACACCTTTTCTATAGATCGATTTCCCTCTGTCTTCAAAATATCCTTCAGTTTCGGCAATTACCTCTTTATTGGAGCGAAATTTCTTTCCAGCAAGCATTTTTTTGAGGTCTGAGAACAGGAAATAGTCGCTGGAGCTCAGATCTGGAGAATAAATTGGATTGCAATTCATACAATTTTGCCATCATTGTCAACAATTTCGAGAAAAATGTGATCCAGATTATTTAAAAACCTAATCGAGCTTCACGGTCAAATTTTCTCCATCAGCACGTCAAAATTGATTGTAAAATATTCTCCTAATCATTATTTATTGAAGTTCGTTTGAATAATTATTATGAAGGTTAATAATTTCGCAGTTATGGGACGCGCCGCTTTCGCATAAATTTGAATCGGTCCGGAACGGGCCACGTCCTTCGGGATTACGAATTCTGGGCTCGCTGGAACTTCGTCACAATTGCAATATTCCGGTCGAAACGAAACGGGAACGGGGAGAGATGGACGACGAAGGGTTGTTGGCTTTATTTGTCGATGAACTTGTAGCGATGAAACTTCAATTACATTACAGTTGTTTTAAGGGATCGACTCGTCTTATGCCTCTGGGTTCTAATTGAATTACGATTTGATTTAATTGAAAATTAAACTTTTTTTGACTTTCGTTACGTACTACTATTAGGAAATTGATATTTTTGATATAAGGGTCTACAAATTTGTATGATAAAGTTGTAGCAAAAATTTTTAAGATACATCTGCTTGATGGTTCTCTAAAATGAAACAAAGTGACGTTATTGTTGTATATCTTGATATTTTGTCTTATTCTGGTGATGGTATATAGAGGCGGCGTAAGGCGTGGGCGACGTGGGTCACCGTCTACGGCCTAGCAGTCTGAGGGGCCTCGCGCCTCGCGCCTCGAAGGTTTATGCAGCATTCTTTAACTCAAGAAAAATGTATAGTTAGGACAAATACAAACCGTGACCGCGGGTAAAGATTTTACTCATCATAAAACGATAAATCCCACCGGCTAGCAAGCATTTGTTAATACTAACCTACCACATACGTTTTTTTTAAAATCTTGTCTACTTAAAAGCCGCCACAGCAAGAACTAACAGTGAAGTGATTTTTCGGCCAACTTGTGAATGTGATTATACTGCCGTAGATTAGAAAAAAACTTGACAGTAAAACTTGCAGTTAATTTGAAGATAGCATTTGTATCACCGAGTTTATTATAGGTGACGTGTCGACTCAACCGTTTCTTAATGGCAATTGTCTGTAGTTTTATGTAGTTACAGAAATAATTAACCTACAAAGGTCAGTTTCAGCAGCTCACTACAAACGAGATATAAACTACAAATCATTATATCGAGCACATATTCTTCTGACAATCTTCAAATGTCATAGAACATGTGGTACTGAAACGTTTATACTGGTATCAGCGAGTTTATGATGGGTAATGTGTCGAGTCAATCGTTTACAGAAAAAAAAAACCTACAGAAAAAATTAACCTACATACCATGGCACTGATTATGTCTGGGAAGCACTGAAGATGCTAAAGATTTAGAAAATTGTTGTCCAAGAATCTTCAACTACAAACGATTTTATAAAGTGTGGAACCCTAAAAATCACTAGGTAGTTGATACTACAATGCATACTTCAATATCAACAATGACTCAGCAGCTAATAAGTTACGAAATCTGTTTATTTCTATTATTATTTGTAGTTCAATGTAGCTGCTGTGGAATACTTCGTAGATATCTCTAGTTAGCTAAGTGTCCCGAAAACATAAGTATTAATACGGATTAAAAAGATCGCTTTGTGAGAATTATAATTTACTAACTAGGAAAACTGTCCCGGACCATATGTCTACGATAATTTTATTATAACTATGACATGAACCGTAAAAATACCCTGATCAATATTTATTGAGCCTGATTTGAATAACGATGGGGAAAGTTATTAATATCTTAATTACGGGACACGACGCGTCAACATAAATTTGAATCGATTCTGGATGGATCGGGTCCTTTGGGATCGGGAATTTTGGGTCCGTTAGATATTCGTCACAATCGCGATGTTTCAGTTGAAATGGAGGAGGGGGGAGACGATATGGAGAACAGATGGTTGTTCGGTTAAATTGTTTACGAACTCTGATGGAGCGTTAATTATGTTACTGTTTTAAGCAAGTAGTTTTTACTATAACTAGCAGCACAGATTGAATTTCGCATTTGTTTTGTTTAAATTAATATTCTCTTTGATTTTAGAATTTTGAACTTTTTTTTTTCAGACAGGTCTAAATTCAAAACAGAACTAAAATTTTTTAGTCATGTGTATATCGGCATTTCAATTACATTTTAGTTTTTAAGTGCATTAGTGGATATGTTGTAGTTTATATGTAACGCAAAAGTTAGGATAAACTGCCGAAGAGAGCGCGAAAAGATGGTAAGGTCAAAGAAGGACAAAGTGTATTCTGGGAAACGGCTGGAGAGGGGCAGCGATTTTGAGACGATTTGCTATGTTACAAAAACCGGATGAAATGGAAATAACAGATTAGTATGAGAAATTGACAACACTTTTGAGAGTGAGATCAATGATTTAATAAAAAAAACCAGTGCTTTGAACTTTGCAAAATTATAAGAAAATATATTAGAGGGAAGACGCATCGGTTCAACCTGTAGCTAGTGAAAAAAACTCTGGAAGAAAACAAGTTACTTAAGTAATTCAACCAGATATTCTGAGAAACGTTTTTAGACTTCTGAAGTCTTCTGATTTCAATAAAAAAGGTAAAAGGGAATGAGTATGTTTATGATCGTGCAGAAGATGAAACATTAAGACTTTATTCATATGTATAGGTTGTTATGATGAGTTATAATATGAACACTCAATTTTCTTTGATTTTGATTTCAAGACGAACTCGGGGCAGCTGCTGAAGATAATACAATTTGTAAAAAATAGTGGTAATTTTTTTTTTATTTTACTATGTAATAAATCTCAAAATTTTATGTTTTCAGGCTTCCAAATAGTTTCAACTATTTCTGACTTGGGTGGTGGGAACAGAGGATTCAATAAGAAGTTGAAAGTTACTTATTCAAAATATTTGTCCTTACAGATGTTCCTGATTAAATTAGTTCAAAACCATTTTGCTGATGAAGGCTTCATTATTAAAGGAAAATAAATTAACAAAAGCGAAGCTGTATTGGACAAAACATCTGTATCAGATTTAACGATTACTAATAAAATGACGAGGGAGAAGTTAAATGTTAGTGGGGCTCAACGACAATGGGTTAAATTTGCTGCAAAGCTCGAACACAATGACAGTGGTAATAAGTAGATGTGGCACTTTGGGATATCTTCCTCTTAAAATGAATTGGGCTGAATGTGATGATTTTTTTTTAAAGGTATACTACAAAACAAAATACATATTATGATATTCGTGTTATTGTTATTTTTTGTTGCCTTAGGTGAACGACCGGTTTGATACTTTCAATATCAGTGTGTCTGCTTGTGATTCGAGAACAAGAAATAGAGCTTATGGCCTTTCGATTGAAGAACAAAATCGAATCAATGACGGCATGTCTCAAACAATTCTTGTTCTGAAAGTGGAAGGCAAAATATTTTTGCTGCCATTTCAAATTGGTAATCTTTTTGATCAACTTTTGAAATTACAATTCATCTTTACTCTTAATTGTAGGAATGCTCATGTCAAATAATACCCTCAAACTGTTACTGACAGATTTAAGGCGACGATTTGCCACGGAATATATTGTCACAAGACGCTTAATGGCTTAATGTCTTGGAGAATTTTTTTGGAGTTATTCGAGCGATGGTGGCCTTCACGATCATCCTAATGTTTTAGAATTCAAGTATAGTTGACCATCTTATCTAATGGGTAAAAATGAATGCTTATTCTGAGTTTTCCAATGTGGAAATGCATGATACCTCAGATTTGCCAATAAGTGGTTCAATAACCAAGAAATTCGATACCAAAAATGATCCACTTATGTTGAACAGTGCTCATGGAGAAGATATTGACGAGGATCTTCATGAACTTGAATATGATGGGCTCGAACATTTAGCTGGATATATATATATATATATATATATATATATATATATATATATATATATATATATATATATATATATATATAGGATATATATATATATATATATATATATATATATATATATATATATATATAGGATATATATATATATATATATATATATATATATATATATATATATATATATATATATATATATATATATATATATATATATAGGATATATATATATATATATATATATATATATATATATATATATATATATATATATATATATATATATATATATATATATATAGGATATAGAGGATTTCCATGGAGGGGAATACCGCCCGGGAGGTGGAACGGCGTGTTAAATGTGGCTGGCAGGCATTTGGTAGGCTCAACATAGTGTTTAAGAGCAGACTCCCATTTTGCCTGAAAAGAAAAGTATTCGATCAGTGTGTTCTACCCGTTATGACATACGGAAGTGAAACCTGGACACTCACATCGCAATCAATTCAAAAACTTCGGGTGGCACAGAGGGGAATGGAAAGATGTATGCTTGGCATTACAAGACGAGACAGAAAGTCCTGCGCATGGATCAGGGAACAAACAAAAGTCTGTGACATCATTGGAAGAGTAAAACAGTTGAAATGGAGATGGGCAGGCCATATAGCGAGGCGATGGGACGACAGATGGACCAAGGCAATCCTGGAGTGGATACCGCTTGATCGCAAACGTCCGCGAAGAAGACCGAAAGCACGATGGACTGATGACATCGTTAAGTATATTGGACCCGAGTGGCAGAGGAAAGCCCAGGACCGTGAAGATTGGAAGCATGCTGAAGAGGCCTTCATCCTGCAGTGGATCGATACGGGCTGATGATGATGATGATGATATATATATATATATATATATATATATATATATATATATATATATATATATATATATATATATATATATACCAGGTGTCCCATTAAGGATGGATCGAGGTCGTATCTTGAAAACTATTTATCCCACAGTTTTGGGGAAAAAAAATTGTACTAAAAATGATCATGAGAAATTCACCAAAAATATTTTTAAGCTTTTAAAACGACCGCAAGAGGACGTGACGAGCTAAACATTTTTAAAAATCATTTTTTTTGTGTATTTTCAAGTGTTAACCGAGTAAGAAAAATTCTCAGTTATAATTAGCAAACTGCCCTCCTACAACTTTGTTTTATGACATTTTGTCGTAATTTCACGAATATAGGGGGGGGGGGGGCAGTTTTACTTAAGGAGATAAAAAATCGTCTAATGTCCGTTTGCCTTAACCGATTTTCCTCAATTTGGATTCATTTAAAAGGCAATTGCTGGGACAATCAGATAATTTGGGAGATTATTTAGTTTATAAATGAAACCGCGAGGTGGCGTTACATTCAACAATAGATTTTTTGAAGTTTTGTTCAGTTTTTTCAAATGGAATGGTACAGCTTTTACTACATGGCAAGAAAGGTAATTTAAAACTACATGGCAAGAAAGGTAATTTTTTCTGAAAAAAATTAGTTACTTTTAATTTTTACCGTAATATTGAGTTAAAAATTGGTCTTAATATTTAGGTCACAATCGCAACGGCAACAATTTTATTTAAAAAATAAAATTATCTATTCAGTATCAATAATTATCATAAATGTTCTAATCCTGACCTTGATAATATTTTCTAACCTAATTACATAAGCGGAAAAAATGCCTTTCCCCAATTGTTGCATTTTCTCTTTTGTGATGCTTAAATACTACTTGACAGAATATTGAAATCAGTCATTAATAAATATACCTACTCTTTCTTTTAAACTAAATGAATGGATGAATGAAATTATGCGTTTTCAGGTTTCCAAATAAACGCATGCAATCCTTAGGTACATTACACAAAGAGTGTAAGAAGGGAACTTGTCAGTTTTGAAATGCATTACATTTTCAACAGTGCATTTATTGATTATTAATAATTATTATAATAGTATCTAACAATGCTTTTTACGAATAACGAGGCCTATGACATGTTGGCGGTGTATTTCCAATGTTTTGAAAATGCATGTATTGCAGAGCGGCAATATGCAAGCCAATATCCCGAAAGAAGATCGCACCAGATCCAGACCGCACCAGGTTACGTTCGATTCGTAATGGAGATAAAGTCATAAATGTTCTGGCTTATGTTGAAACCAACCCCCATTTAAGTATCAGACAAATATCTGAAGAATTAGGTGTTAGCAAGATCTATTGCAGGTGGAATTATCGCAGGTGGTTCGAAACTTCTTGGATGCTTCGTTTCCAGATCGTTGGATAGGACGGGGTAGTTTATTTTCGTGGCCGGCGCGCTCACCGGATTTGACATTCCTCGATTTTTACTTGTGGGGAAGACTAAAAGACCTTGTTTTTCAAACTCGTCCTACCACACGAGAAAACATGATTGAAATAATTCAAAATTCAATAACCAGCATTTCAAGAGCGGAAATTGAAGCTGCCGTTTTTAGTACTGGTCGAAAAATAAATCTTTGCATTTCTAAGGATGGAAGGCATTTTGAACATTTAAAAAGGCATTAAAGTTCAGATTCTGTTAATTATTAGACTGTTGTGCTGTTAATTTTATTTTACTGTTGTTATTATTATTATCTTCGTTGTTGGCCCGTTGGCCTTTAAATACGCTCCAAATTAATATGGCACGAAAAATTTGGACCAGTCCTAACCCTGGGTAAAGTGTGAGGGAAGCCAAACATTAGGTTAATATTTTTTTAACTTAATGCAGGTAGTAGTGAAATAATAACTGATTTTTTCAGAAAAATCGAAATATCTCTTGACATGTCGGAGATAACGTTTTCACTGGATGATTCCTCTTTAAATTGCCTTTCTAGCCATGTAATAAAAGCTGTACCATTTCATTTGAAAAAACTGAACAAAACTTCAAAAAACCTATTGTTGAATGTAACGCCACCTTGCGGTTTCATTTATAAACTAAATAATGCATCTCCCAGATTATCTGATTGTCCCAGCAATTGCCTTTTAAATGAATCCAAATTGAGGAAAATCGGTTTCCCCGAAAACCCCCCCCACTTCCTTATTCGCGAAGTTACGACAAAATGTCATAAAACAAAGTTGTAGGAGACAGTTTGCTAATTATAACTGAGAATTTTTCTTACTCGGTTAACACTTGCTTGAAAATACACAAAAAAATTTTTTTTAAATGTTTAGCTCGTCACGCCCTCTTGCGGTCGTTTTAGAAGCTTAAAAATATTTTTGGTAAATTTCTCATTCAATTCTTCAAATCATCATCATCATTAGTAGTCCGTGTCGATCCACTGCAGGATGAAGGCCTCTTCAGCATGTTTTCAACTTTCACGGTCCTGGGCTTTCCTCTGCCACTCTGGTCCTATATATTTAACGATGTCATCAATCCATCGTGCTTTCGGTCTTCTTTGCGGACGTTTGCAATCAAGCGGTATCCACTCCAGGATTGGTCCATCTATCATCCCATCGCCTCGCTATATGGCCTGCCCATCTCTATTTCACTTGCTTTACACTTCCAATGATTACACACATTATATGGTACATCATATACATATTATATGGTACATCACATACATTAGTTCGTTCCCTGATCCATGCGCAGGACTTTCTGTCTCGTCTTGTAATGCCAAGCATACATATTTCCATTCCCCTCTGTGCTACCAGAAGTTTTTGAATATATATATATATATATATATATATATATATATATATATATATATATATATATATATATATACATATATATATATATATATATATATATATATATATATATATATATATATATATATATATATATATATATATATTACATCCAATATTTTCACGGATGGTAGATAATGTTTCTAAATCATTCCGGGTGTCGATCCGTTGATTCTGTGAAGAGTCAAGATGTTTGGCCAAAATCTCATTTGGCATTTTCAAAAGTTATCCGCTTCGACTGAAGAGATGGATTGCAGTGTCTCCTCCCCGTAGAGGTGCAAAATGTTACATCTAATATATATATATATATATATATATATATATATATATATATATATATATATATATATATATATATATATATATATATATATATATATATAAATAAAGACCCAGACCCTGGACTGATCAATATAAATAATGAAAATAAAGAAACATTTAAAAATTTATATATTTATATATTTTTAAAAAAATATAAATATAGAATATAGTTTAACTGAAGGAGGTTTATACAAACCTTCTGAAGATTTTTTTTCACAAATGAAAGAGCTTGAGCAAATTTTTAAGTCTGTTAATGGAGAATCCTTGATCCTTACCAAAAATTATTTGAATAATTTGATGCTTAGAAGTAATAACATTGAATGCCCAGAAAAGGCAAAAAACTATTTTTTCGATTGCGAATGTATTTTTACGCATGCGGGAATTGAACAAAACAAGTGTAAATTTAAGTAACAGAAAGATGGTTAAAACTCTTAAATAATTACACTTATAGATAATTCACAATGGACATAAGCTTAAGAACACGCGCGTTGCAGGGGGGAGGGGGGTTCAAAGCCCCCCGAAATAAGCCAAATATTACCTAATATTATACCGAAAAAATACGAGTGAAGAGAGTTAAATTATTACATTTGAAGTGAATATATATCCGAACTAGTGGACGTTGCGCACATCTCTTGTCGAGTAGTCGAATTATTCTGTATCGTATGGAAACTTTGCGTTGTTTCTCGATTATTCTCCACGCCCCTCGGCCGGAATGAGCGGAGCTTTGTGGAAGTTTGTGGTAGTTTCTGGACGGCTACTACTGGGCTGCTATATAAGCGGCGCGTGACCGCGCTTACGGCAGTATTGTTCCATGCGAACTCGAAGCGAATATAAGTGAAAAGTGGTGAATGAATAGTGAAGAGAATTAAGTATACCGTGTAAGTGAGTAATTTTAGTGCAGTGTTATTCGGTGACCTTGTTAAGGATATATACGTGAATCATTATTACTGTCGAAAAATGGAGGGGAAAAAAAGGAAGGGTGATAAACTTAAAGGTATGGACTACTGGAAAAAGTGGTGTAGTCAAGGGGTTTCTAATAAAGAAACAAATTTGGATTTAGCTATCAAAGCTTCAGCTACCTTGCATGCTGATAAGAAGACTGCGATGACAAGCGGGCCCTCGATCTCGATCTCAATCACAATACCGAATGTCGAAATCGATGCCATGTCGCTGGTGCCCTGTTCGATACCTTCAACTGCCGAATCTACATCTAGTCTGCAACAGGCCAGCTTGCCTGTTACCGCATCTTTTACAACTGTAGCTAAGTTGGATGTTGGTTTTTACGCGAATCAAGAAAAAATCTTGGATGAATATTTTAAAGTCCAAATTTTAAAAACGCCATGGAACCCACCCAGAGATTATAAGTTTCCTAATTCCACAAAACAAAACTTGCGCTTTCAATTGAAATGGTCGGAGAGATTCCGCTGGTTGTCATATTCGGAATATAAAAGTGGAGCATACTGCAGAGTTTGCGTGGTAATGGGACGTTCGCTTGATGAAGGTAAAGGCGGTCATTAAAGGATCGGCCAGTTGGTAACCGAACCTTTTTGTAAGTGGAAAAATGCCCTAGAAATATTTGAAGCTCATGCGAAATCGGGATTCCACAAGCGAAATTCAGAACTGGCAGATAACTTTCTAAAAGTAATGTCTTCGCAGGCTTTTTCGGTCACTGAACAGCTGTCTTCTGAAAGAAAGAGACAACAAGAGGAGAATTGAAAGAAACTAATCCCTATCGTAAAAGCAATAATTTTTGCGGCAAACAAGGCATCTCCTTGAGAGGTAAAATCGATTCGGGGCGCATCCAAATTACACCAGAATCATCAGAACCTGAACAATCAGTAAAGAAAGCCAAACTATTTGCGATTCTGGCTGACATCGACTACCGACATCGGACGTATAGAACAAGTCTCGTTATGTCTTCGATATGTTGATTTTACAGATAATAAACACCATATACTTAAAGAGATGTTCCTTGAGTACATTCCAACGGTCGATGTTTCAGGATCGGGTCTGGCAAATCTTATTATTACAGCTCTGAAAAAACATGGACTTGAATGTTCTCATGTGGTTGGTCAAGGTTACGATGGGGCTGCAGCTATGAGTGGGTATTTGCACGGTGCCCAAGCCTATGTTCGCCAAGAATGTCCTCTTGCTCTGTATGTACACGGTAGTGCACACTTTCTCAAGCTTGCTATTGCTGATTCATGTTCATTAGCAAATGTCCGAAATTGCATTGGGATTGTGCAGTCTGTTGGTTCCTACTTTCGACATTCTGCTCAACGCACTGCTTTGTTGAAAGAAAAAATTCAAGAGCTACTACCCGTCCGTAACCAAAGAAGCTTACTCTCAATGTGTGAAATACGGTGGGTCCACAAACATGAAGCTATTATAAGATTCAGGGAAATTTATTCAGCGATTGTGAATGCTCTCGAAGAACTCTAATTTAATCACAATAAGGAAACATCGCAACAAGCCGCCCAATTGCTAAGTACGCTTCGATCTTCGGATTTTGTGATGTGTTTAGTGATTCTTCAAAAAGTTATGAACTATACATTATCGCTATCAAAACAATTACAGACAATTGACATCGATTTTATCACGGCATTCAAACATGTAGATGATGTTATTAATGTCTTAAAACTCCTGAGAAACAATACTGACGTCGAATATCTTCATCTCTATGAAGACGCAAAGGTTTTACTGGAAGAAAATGGTGGTATACTGCGAATGCCACGCGTCGTCGGAAGACAATTAAATAAACCGAACATTCCTGCATTGGATGTATGCACGTATTACAAAATTAATTTGTTCATTCCATTTCTTGATCATACAATTCAACAACTGATTGAAAGGTTTACCAAACATCGTAAAGTAGTATCAGCATTATCTGGTGTGCTACCTTCAAATTTTATTGCCAGTTCTAAAATTGAAGAAGCAATTTCCATGTACTCGTCACTGCTTCCCGAAAGCAACATATCAGTGGTTAAAGCAGAACTTGAAGTATGGAAAACAGTGATGACAAGTATCTCGCCTACCCCGAAATCTAGTTTGTAATGCCTAGATATGTGCGATAAAAACCTTTTTCCTAATATTTACACATTACTACAAATCTTGGCTACCATTCCTGTATCCACTGCTACCCCAGAAAGGTCTTTCTCGAGCCTAACGAGACTGAAAAAACTATTTACGAAACACTACAAGTGAAAACAGACTTAATGGTTTGGCTCTCATGAACATTCACTACGTAACAGAAATTCATGCAGATGAAGTAGTGGATATATTTAAAAGAAAAAGCCGAAGATTATAGAATATATAGATATTAAATTTCATGTAAGTATATTTTTGTTGTTTTATTTACTTCAAACTCCAAAACTAAATCCTAGCTACGCCCGTGCTTAAGAAATATGTACAATTTTAAATTTAGGAAACAAATTTTGTAGTTTTTAATACCAATATAAAGTATGGCTAGATGTGTGTTGAATAATTTATATTTTATTTATGACAAGAAATATCGAATTTAGCTATATATTACATTAAAAACCAATGTTTACAATACTTTCAATTTGCATATTGCAATTTTATATAACCAATGTATATTATTTTATTTTACTTACATTTTTAAACTAAGAAACCAAAGGGATATGTTTCTGGTGATAAATAAAAACTGTTCGAACTATCGAAGTTGTTTTGTTCTGTAAATAAATGGTCTTAAATTCATTCAATTGTCTATTATATACAATTTTGTAGTCTGTTGTCCATACTCATAAAGTATTTGTCCCCAATATAAAGCCTTAATACCAATTATAATGCATTTAAATTGTATTTCAAAGTCTAGCAACCGAGATATTTGAATTTTACCCAACGTGTGACATCATGCGCAAAACGGACGCATTTTGGTATACGGAAATATCAGACTCTGGTGTGAGACAGGTCACCGAGCGTGTCCCCCACTCCTAGTACATTTCACTTCAACTACCTACACTGACACCCCGCTCGTGATTGGTTGAGGAAAGTAACTGTAAAATTCTGGTTTATATTTGATTTTCTCCCGTATTTTTTCATAGTTTATAGGGGCCGGACGACTCCCTTACTAAATTTTTCCTAGCTTGTGTAAACGTTTAGAAATGTCCTCCGATGTTACTTCATGTTCCTGTAGGAGTTTTAGCAGTATACGACAAGACGTTTCTCCCCTAGTCCTTTTATTTCTTAATCATCCAGTTTTTTTGACTCCTCCGGATATTTTGCACCGTTTAAGTTAAAATTTTCAATTAGAAATTGCTGCAAAAGATAAAATTTTATTTGGAATAAGTTTTGCAGACGATGAAACAGGGGATCGAAAGTTACGGACCTAATAAAATATTATTTAAGAAAGGGTCTGAATTATTATTTAAAAATTGTAGGTCATATTCACAATAAAATCAAATTGATTATAACAAAACATTATGACAAAACATGTTAAAAGGTGAATGCGAGGAATAAATAAATTCCTTACCGGTAATTTCCTCGGTGACTTCCACAAGGGGAGGGTTGGAATTGTCGTAATTTCCCTGTGAGCTACCCAGCAGCCGTAGGGTGACGTTCAAAGGCTGCCTTGGGACTGAAGGATTGTTGAAAGTTACGAACACAGCTGTTGTTTTGCCCGGAACGGCCAATTCAGGCGCCACCACACTGAAACCGCTGCAAATAAATTAATTATTATATTACCAAAAAGCCAAACACTCAGTCTACAAAATTTCATTAATTATCTTTAGGGTGATGATTTTTTAGTGCATCTAAACTTTAAATTCAAATACAGCAACCAATTTAGATACATTAAAACTATTTGATATTAATGCTTGAAAACAAATTTCAAGCAATTTGGCTCTTATGACCGCAATTGTCAGGGTTATGTTGACTTTCAAGACACTAGTAGTTGCTGGTTTATCGTTATAGACCAAATATTTATCATAACCTCAAAGGAAGTTATGTTAAATGCTCGAAACTGAATCGTTCCCTCAATAAATCGATTGTTGCGTTCGCTGGTATGACATGCGGAGCCATCCTGTTCACCAGATCTACTCCTGATCAATACCATTCAAATTCGGAATTGATAAGTGTATCTTCATCAACACTGCCAACAACACATTGCAAATCATAGCGTATTACAAGCCATCTTATTTCGACGCGTTTAGGTCTGTTTATTCTTTTTACCGTGTTAAAAAATACGATTTTAATACAAAACGTGTCATATCGACAAGTGAAATGTGCAATATTGACACAGAGATGTGTGTTAGGAACAAAACACATTTGATGGCACGGCAAGAGAATAACATTTTTTTTTCCCTTTATTTGGGTTTTTCGCCAAAAAATGACACAATTATAAGAATAGGAAATAATTACAACATCAGAACGACATTTAAAACAAAAAATACTCTTAGATCTCTATTAACAAAGACTAAACTAAACAATATACAACAAAATACCAAAAATGTGGTTTATAAAATTCCCTGCGAATGTGGCAAATTTTATATAGGTGAGACATCTAGACCGTGAGATGTTAGAATAAAAGAGAATAAAACATTCTTAGAAAGGGCGATTTTAATAAATTTAGAATTTGTCAACACCCATGGGAATCGGGTCATAAAAGAAATTGGAATAATTCCAAAACGGTATTAATTCCAACCGCTATAATTAATTTAATTAATAATATATATAATATATTAATATATATATATATATATATATATATATATATATATATATATATATATATATATATATATATATATATATATATATATATATATATATATATATATAATATAATATAATAATTCCCGATTCTAAAGAATACAATTAAACACATTTAAATATTTGAATACACAATCAGTACAATAAACAATCACACAGTATACATTACTTATATATATTTTTTGGTAGTATGTCACTGTCATGAAAATCTATTGTTGTCAATGTAAGTCTCGTTGACATACACAAAAAAATATATTTACTTTCACTCGTTACTTTATATATTAAAAATTAATATAATTTATTTTTTAGTTTAGTTTTGAAAACGGGGGGAGAGGACCCTCCGAAACGTTAACGTTAAAAGTTTGTAAAATTTTTTATAACATTTTTATATCTTTAAAATTTTGTTCGTTAGGCAAATTTATTACAAAAAAAGAATCACTGAGAAATGTGTCTTCGTGTTTTTGTTTTTACCCAGTGATTCTTTCTCTACATAAGAACAGGTATTTTTGATATTTTTTGAGTTTTAGATAGTGGCGACAAACCCAAATAAAGGAGAAAAAAATATATCAACACGCCACAATCATTCAGACATTAATGAGACTAACACATTTATCACAAATGCATAGGTAGGTGTGTTAAAACAACACGTGTAACATTATTGTGCACCAGTGGCGGCTGGCGAGGGACGACGTTGAGGCGTTGCCCGTCCAACATTTATCACAGTAAACAATTTTTCTGAGCAAAACACCATATTTTATTTCCGCTCAGTTTCTCTCCTTTAACTCATTTTAACATATTATTAAAAATTAAAATCTCCAAATGTAGAAGAACGTCTGTCGACCCATCATATTGGACATCCGTTGGTCGGACGTTTACCTTCAGCGACCTTACGCCACGTCATCTTATCTCGTCGTTGGCGTTATATGTTTTGTTGGTTGCCAGAATTCGGGGGTTTAACTGCTTGCTAAAACGTGCGATTTGGACGTAGATTTCTTGCTACCGAGCGTATAGGTAATTATTTTTAAACGCTGATTTGACGGGTACGGAGCGTTTGATATGTTTCGCGTCACGTATTTCGTTCGCCTCGCGAATACTTGTTTTGATTTATGATTTGCTACGTGTATACATACTGAGTAGTACTTTTTAAATAAAATTATCAAGTTTTAATTGCCAACATGAACGTGTCTGATTAAAAAACTAACGGTCGTCCCACGCCTGCGTTGAATTTGAGTGAAGTTCAAAAATAATGTAAACTGTATAGGTTTAGCACGAAAAGTAAAAAGGAGGAAGGGGAAAGCAAAAAAAATGTCCAGCTGCACTATTTTCTTCTACGCCCTTCCACTTTAAACATCCACGAGTCGCCACTGCTGCCATCAAAAAAAGAACTGAACCTGCAGAAACGAATGCCCATTGAAAATATATCGAACGTTCATGTCAAAAACCGCATAACAAAATGATTCTGGCAGAATTGAAAGTTGCGATTCATCAGTCCGTAAGCCTGTCGTTTATCCGTCGACGTATCCGAGTAGGCGTGAGAACAATCGTTGATTGTTTTCATTTATTTCGACATTATTATGTTTAGATTAAAGGGTCACGGTCCGATCAATGGAGGCTTTGTTAGGTTTTCGGTGTACGGGACGCGTTCGTTCTTTTGTTTTTCGCTGTCCATCCGTAATGGGACCCGAAGCATTCTTGATAATTCTGTTTCCAGTATTGCAACAAAGAAACTAATGAAGCTTTGTGGTAGTTTTTAGCTTTGTTTATTCTTGTTTGTTCATTTATTATAGCTGAGTTGCTTTCGGCATTACTTATTACTTTGCGCAATTTACTTCAAAATTCTTTTGTGGGATATTAAACTGTGGTAAAGTGTGCTGCAAGATATATCGTTGACCTATTGGGTGCAATAAACTTTTAACAACCCCTGCCGTTACGAAACCCGGAAAAGTTGCAAGAAGCGTAAACAGGGCCGGGCCTAATAAAATAACAGGTAAAAAGATAAATTTAATTTTATACCTCGTTTAGTAGTAGTAGTCGAAATATTTTAATCTAAAATGGAATGAAACAATTTTTTTCTTTGTTATCCATCACTTTTATTTTTAAACAAAATTTGTATGAGTATAGTTTCCTAAAACGATATTATATTCTCATATAGTTTATAACTTGTTTTAAAGGTTTTTAAGTTTTTAAAAAATGAACTATCACAAAGCAACGGACAAATCAATAATTTATTTTACTTTAGTTCGCATTCTTTTCTTAAACAGTCCAGTTCTATAATTTCGATTTTTTGTTATTTCAAACGTGCTAAAAATGTGGCGTTCTGGACAAGATAATGTTCATTGTGCCTCCTGTAGTGTTAATTTTAAAAGAAAATATTTATCGCCCGATGCTAAGTAAATTGTTAAAAATGTGTATGTTTCTTTATTGAAAAGGGGGGTTAATGTATTGGGTTGATGCATAATTAAGTTCGCTGTTTATTTTTACTTTTAACTTTTTTTAATTTTTAATTTTTTCATTTTTTATTAATTTATTTTTATAAACTTATCTTTCAGGTTTAGTATTGTTATAATGCGTGTTGAAAATCATGAACATTTACGCCATATTATGCTCTACCACTTCGAGAAAGGATGGAAAGCAACAGAGTCCGCGCGCCATATAAATGAACTGTTTGGTGAAAGAGCAATTGGTGAGAGAATGGTCCAAAAATGGTTTAAGCGTTTCAAGGATGGTGATACATCGCTTAAAGATGAAGAAGGAAGAGGTCGACCATCGGATTTCGACGATCAGGCACTTCTGGCAGCGGTGGAAGAGGACGAAAGCTTGACAACACGAATGCTGGCAGACGATTTCGATGTTAATCAGTCAACGATTGTCCGTCGTCTCAAAAAGCTCGGAAAGGTGTGGAAACTGGCTGGATAGGTCCCTCACGAGCTCTCCGCCGACAACAAAGCCGATCGCATTCGAATTTTTACCGATTTGCTACAGCGAAACGAACAAACATCATTTCTGAAGAACTTCGTAACTGGAGACGAATCTTGGCTACTCTTCAAAAACATCAAAAGAAAGAAGGTTTGCGTATCGCCAGGTGTTTCGCCCAAAGGCATACCGAAAGATGTCCACTGTAAGAAGGCAATGTGGTGCGTTTGGTGGGACAGAAGCGGAATCATCCACTGGGAGATGATCTCAAATGGCATTTGCTATTGGTGGAACGAGAATGGTTAGTGGTTTTTTCAATTTTTTGCTCTCATTTTTTGTTTTTTTGCAGATGAGCGTCAGCAGTGGCGAATTCCGGACAAAAATGGCAAGCGGCAGTTCAACATTAACAGCGACGTCTATCTGGCTCAACTTAACCGCCGTCACGCTGCAATCGTATAAAAGACAAATATAAAAATATTAAACTCTATATGAAAATACAGATTAGAAAATTGTCCCACTATCTACTTTGATAAAACATGATTGTGATCATGATTCTCACGATACACATGAGACGCCAGCAAAAGGATGGGTACATATAGGATCAAGAAAATGCCAAACCAAAGCCAAGCCAAGAACAAGGGAAAAATAATTACAATTTTACATGCTGGTTTCGAGAGTGGATGGGTTCCAAATTATTTACAGTTGTCCTCCAAAAATATTAAACATTCATCTTTGGACTACCATGACGACACCACAGGAGAACTTTTTGAAGATTGGTTTATAAATAGTGTTCTGTCCAATGTGCCTAAGGAAAGCGTAATTGTAATGGACAATTGTAATGGAAATTCAGAAATATATTTTAAAAAACGATATATACTTTGAAAATACGTATAAAAAATGTGATCTAGAAATATTAAAGACATTTAATATTAAAAAGGAATATGGATATGATACCATTGCTACCGATATAGGATATACGGTTTTACGCCCCTCCCCCCGTATTACCGTATTTTTAATCCAATTGAGCATATGTGGTATCAGGTAAAATCCAATGTTAGAGCAGAAATCAGTTATCCGACTCAAGTACAAGTGCTGCAACCTTAATTAGGAAGGTTGTAGATAGTATTCTCAAAGAAAGTTGGATAAATTTAATTAACCATTTTATTAAAATGGAAGATTCCTATGTATCATTTACTAATAATATAGAACCACTTATTATTAATGTAGATTCCAATGACAGTGAGAGCGAAACCGAATTAAATGTATAATTAAATTTAAGTTGTAATTTTTATTGTACAATAGATATTTTCAGTATATAATATTTTTAGACCTGATGCCAACCAATTAAAATAATATCAACAGAAAAGGACTGATACAACAAAAGAAATTGCCGTCGCAAAAAAAGTTAAATGAGAACTTCAAAGGCTCGATAATAAAACGATATCGGTCGAATTGAAAGCTGCAATTTACCACTTGGGCAACCTGTCCTTAAGCATTCGAATAGATGATGCGTGAGACCGATCGTCGACTGTGTTCATTCATATCGACGTTACTACCAGTGATGAAAAGGTTGGATTTTTTGTATCCTCAAAGTTTTTGTTTTTTTATTTATTTCTTCTCTGTCGGTAAGTTAATTCCCTGAATTGGAAGTTGGAAGTATATATATATATATATATATATATATATATATATATATATATATATATATATATATATATATATATATATATATGGACTAACCATAATGGTAGAGGATTGGTTGTACTATGTTCGCAGTTTAATCTAAAAATTATATCAACCCATTTTAAGAAGAAAATAACAAAACAAAAAACCTGGAGGTGCCCAAACACGTACATGGGTAAATTTCAAATTAACCATGTTGCCATTTTGTACCCCAATTATAAAGAGATTTTGAATGTTCAAGTCAGGAAAGGAGCTAACATAGACACGGATCACTACTTGACTAGAATGAAACTTAGCTTAAAACCTCAAAAACGTATTCAAAAGAGACTGCTAATACCAAAGTTCGACCCGACGAAAATAAAACCAGCCCTTACAGAAGAGCTTGATAAACAACCAACACAGAACTGGCAAGAATTGAAACAAAAAATTATTAAAACAGCCTTAAAGTTGGTTCCTTTACAAAAACGTAGAAAACTTCCGTGGTGGGATGAAATTTGCGAGCAAGCAGTATTAAGCCGAAGTAAAGCATTCAAAGATTGGAACAGTCAAAAAACAGCAATAAACTATAACATCTTTTTGGAAGTAAGAAAAGAAACATCGAAGCTGATTAGACAAACTAAAAGAAAATATGAAAACAATCAACTTAATGAAATAGAAAAAGATTTCCAAAAAAATAACACCCGAAACTTTTACAAAACATTTAAAACTAAATTAACACGCTATCAACAGCAAAGTATTTGTTTCCAAAAGGAAAACGAACAATTAGCTTTAAAAAACCAAGACAATTGCAAAGAACTTGCGAAATATTTTGAACAAATACTAAACTGTCCTGAGCCCTTAAACAAATTACCAACACTAAACCCTAAACAAACAAACCCTGATTCATTACCACCGAATGAAGATGAAATAATTAGGCAAATCAAGTGGCTTAAAAATAACAAAGCTTCTGGTTAAGATGGAATCACTGCTTAACTTTTGAAATCCGCTGGTCCAGGTACAATCAAGGAAATAACCTAAATTCTACAAGAAGTTTGGCGAACCGAACGGATTCCGGAAGATTGGAAAGATGCTCTAATCCATCCACTACAGAAGAAAGGAGATAGAACGGATGTAAAGAACTATAGAGGGATATCTCTTCTCCCAGTTTGTTACAAGATTCTATCTCAATATCTACTAGACAGAGCACAGGGACAGTTAGAACCTCAAATTGGTGAATATCAAGCAGGTTTTCGACCGGGCAGATCCTGCCCTGAACAGATCCTGAATCTAAAGTTGATCCTAAGACATCAAAAATTGTACAATAAAAATTTCATCTGTACATTTGTGGATTTCAAAAAAGCATATGACTCTATCGACCGTGAATCTTTATTCCAAATCTTGAAAGAACAAGGACTAGATCTGAAAACGCTGACAATTATTAAAGCAACATTAACGAACACAAGGTCAAAAGTTAAATTCATGGGTGACATCTCAGAGTCCTTCGAAATTTAAACTGGAGTGAGACAAGGGGATGGACTCTCGCCACTCTTATTTAACAAAAAAAAAACTCTTATTTAAAAAAAGTCGGCCCTGAATTTTGACCAGCCCATTAAACTGGGGAGAACCAACATCAAAATTGATTTTCTGGCATTTGCTAATGATCTAGCAATTTTGGCTCAAGATGTATTAACGGCACAGAAACAGATTGAAATCCTAAAAGAAACAGCAGGAAAGGTAGGACTCCAAATTTCCTTTGAAAAGACACTATATATGACCTGCAACAGACTAAAAACACCATTTCTAAAAACAAAATATTGTAACATCAGACGAGTCTCTCAGTTCAAATATTTGGGTGAAATAATCATGGAAAATGGGTTTGAGAAAGCGGCCAATAAGGGTAGATGTCAAAACATTAAAACTGCATTGAAACTTACACAAAATATTTACAACAAAAAATGCCTATCTAAAAACACAAAACAATACATTACAACATAGTTATTAAGCCAGAGTGTCTATATGGGGCAGAAACGCCCATTTTGAATATAAAGAGAGACATCGAGGACATTGAAAAGAAGGAAAGAAAAATCATAAGAAAAATCCTAGGCCCCAAAGAAATAAATTCAACAACATACCGACTTCGAGAAAACCAAGAAATCAAACAATACACAGATATACATATCGATATGAGAAAAAGAAGACTTAAGTTTTACGGACACATAAAACGGATGAATCCAAATAGGCTAACTAGACAAATAGTCGAATTTTATGAAAATAGGAGTAGAGCTAAAGTAGAAATAATTAAATGGATTGCTGCAATTAAAGAGGACCTAAGATCAGCAAATATTACACAAAGTGAAATTCAGGATAGAGGCTGTTTCAGACACAAGGTTGACGTTTGGAAGGTTGGCCAGAGAGAAAAATGTAGGAAGACTGGAACAACTTGGTCTGACGAAAGAAAAAAAGCTCATAGCGAAAGAATGAAATTAGTATGGGCGCAAAGGAAGACTAACGACAACAAACGCCTTTAATTATACTTCGCGTGGTCCACCCGGGCCCATACGTGAATAATAATAATAATAATAATAATATATATATATATATATATATATATATATATATATATATATATATATATATATATATATATATATATATATATATATATATATACATATACATATATACATATACTTGGCATTCTCAATGCTTGTCTGAAGACTGAAAGCTGTGGAAACCGTCTCTTAATATTTATATTCTTCTAGGTCGCAGATTGTGATGGTGTGTACTCCTTATCGGTTCTGGTGTTGGCCCCGCTCCCTCGGACGATGTTTGGGATGTCATAGTGGTAATCAGTTGCTCTCAGGACTGCAGCCGGTGAGTCCGAGTTTTTCTATTTCTATTGTTTCTCGTATGGTTCTTATTTTGTAATTCGGGATATTTGCAATTTGTCGACAACTGTCAAAGTCGATTTTGTGTCCTGTTTGTAGATGGTGTTGGAACAGTGCCGATGTGGTTTGTTGATTTCTAACCGCCAATTTGTGTCCTTCGAGCTGGGTTGATATTCTTCTATTGGTTCGTCCGACGTATGCCATGGATTTTCTAGAATGATGTGATCTTTGGAACTTCTAATGGCTGATTTTATTGTTTTATGTGGCTTGTATGCGGCTGATATATTATGTCTTCGAAGCAGTCGTACAATGCGGTCTGTGACACTTTTGATGTTCAGCAGAACTGTTACGGATCTATTTTCATATTCATTTGGCTTCTGTTGGTTGTTTTGATAGTTAATAGCCTTCTTTATGTTATACCCTGAGTAGCCATTCTGCTTTAGAGCGTCGGTGATTGTTTTGAGAAATCAGGATTTTGATAACCCGTTGAAGTTGTGCTGGATGAAGATGGGACCTTGCATTCAGATATCTGTTCGTGTGGGTAGGTTTCCGGTAAACTGTGTGTTGTAAGCGTCCATCTTGGGACTTGGTTATTAGGACATCTAGAAAGTGGTTTTTTTTATTGGTCTTTAAGAAGGACATGAACTTACTAGAATGTTTAGAGATAAACCGTCATAATTACACAGATGTCCTTCTTAATGACCAAATATACTTTAACCATTCTCCGCTATAAAATAAGTCGCAGAAACAGTTTAAATAGGGGGTCTGGGAATTCCCAGAAATAAAAACATGTAAAATTACGTGATTACTTAATACCTACTATTTGTTACAATACAATTTCATTCTTTGTCAACTATCTGAAGGAGCTACAATGTAGCGAAACGCGTTATGTTTTAGAGATATTATGCAACTACAAAATTACATAATTTTGTATTTTTGACTATAGATTAAAATGTTTGGTTTCTTATCAAATTACTAAGTTTGTGGTATTTTTAGTTTTTTCATCCTCGTGGCTATTTACCGAGTGGTACGCTTTGATCAAAGTCTAAGAATAGGTAGTTCAAGTCGGTGTTTAATCTGCCAGGATACACCTCTGGATAAAAGACAAGATACACATCGAATTGCATCCTTCATTCCTTCCGGTATGGTTTTACTATTCGGCTCTTTTCGTACACATTCGGCCTTTACGCGATGTCGATTCTTCTCTGCTGTGTCGGTCCTTTTTTTGCCGGTACCGCTTAAATTGGCTGAATGTGGATTAAAAAAATGCAGTTCGGCTTTGAGAATTATGCTATGCAAAATTAATGTTCCGGAAAAGAGATTTTTATTTATTTTTTTACGTTGTAATAAAGTAGCTGCGAGCCGAGCCTTTTTTTTTAACGTGGCTCTTTGATTACGTGGTACACGATTACTCGGATCCAGTGAAATAATTATCGTCGAGATGAAAAAGTTGGTTTAAATACGCCGCTTTTTTTATCGAATAGTATATTACTGCTTTGAATTGGAAAGACAGATAGTGCTTTATAATTTTCAATGTAACTGTAATTAATTCTTCTATTGGAACCTTTGGTGTGAAACACTAAACTTGAGGAGATTTACCACTAAACACCAAAACGCTTTTTTGAACTGCTCGACGCACGTTTCGCTAACCATGTTAGCATCATCAGGAGATGATTTAATCTAATTCTAAAACTAAACTATGTTCTATTTATATGAAAACCATACCTAACGAAGCGTGTACAAATCATGAACCGTGAAGTGTACTAAGCCTGACATTAATAAGTGAAAAAGTTGATTGAAAGGAATCGGTCCTTTATCTCGGTTCATAATTTTTTTACATTTTTCTATTTAAATGCTTTCATATGCATCCAAAGCCCTATTATTATTAACACTTTTAATTAGTCTTAAATTTCTAATATTTATACTGCGGTCATGTTCGATTTCATGTCGGGCAACACAAGATTTTTCATTTCTCCCATATGTAATGTGGCAATATGTTCTTTATATCTTGTCAATATGGATCATTTTGTTTGCCCAATATACCTTCGATCACAGTCTTGACAACTAATTTCGCAAATCTCCGACTTTTCATGTTGCCCTACTTTATCCTTTGGATTAGGGCAACATGAGAAGTCGGGGATTTACGAAATTAGTTGTCAAGACTGTGATCGAAGGTATATTGGGCTAACAAAAAAATCCATATTGACAAGATATAAAGAACATATTGCCCACATTAGATATGGGAGACCACATGAGCACAGTATAAATAATAGTAATTTAAGACTAATTAAAAGTGTTAATAATAATAGGGCTTTGGATGCATATGAAAGTATTTAAATAGAAAAATGTAAGAAAATCATAAACCGAGATAAAGGACCGATTCCTTTCAGTCAAATTTTTTACTTATTAATGTAAGGCTTACTACACTTCACGGTTCATGATTTTTACACGCTTCATTAGGTATGGTTTTCATATAAATAGAACATAGTTTAGTTTTAGAATTAGATTAAATCATCTCCTGATGATGCTAACATGGTTAGCAAAACGTGTGTAGAGCAGTTCAAAAAAGTGTTTAGTGGTAAATCTCTTCAAGTTTAGTGTAACTGTAATGATAAATCAATGGCAATAAGTAAGTGCTTAGCAGCACTTTTTATATTATGAACAATAAAAAAATTGTAACAAGAAAGGAATGTATATAAATTATTGAAACTTTGAGAACATTTTATACATATATTCAAATAAATATTGCAGTATTTTACAAGTATTTCCTCGGAAAATATGGAAAATAATGGGAAAATAAGGATTCTGGAGGTCAAAGTTTTCATCTGAAATCAATAGGCTTTCAAACTTTCTTTAAGGACATGTCTTTCTTCTATATGAACCTAACTTCTCCTAAGTGTTTAAACAGAAGAGCATAATTTTTGCCATTTTTTATAATGTTTGTTTGCAATAAAAAAATCTTTACCCAATGATATTACTCCAAATTTAGGTTCATATAAAGCGTAGTTATATATCTACGAAACTATCAAGTTTTAAAATGATGAGATAGAAATTTTATGAGCTAGAAAAAAATTACTAAAAAAAAAAATTTAAGATAGTAATGAATTTATTTAAACTACTTACTGGTTAATCAGCGATTCCAGCAACATATAGCAATCCTTCTTCTTGGTATCCTTCGTTTTGAACTTGCAACTCTTCTTTTCAAGCTCCCCGAGCTTACATCTCTGTATCGATTATCCATTTATTGTGTGTAAATGCTCCACTTGTTAAGCTATATATACCCTGGTGAAGTTTTCGACTTGTACACAAGTTGTTGTACAACGAGATCAATGACTTTTTCAGAGTAATATCCCATAAGAGTTGTTACACTATGGGATATTACTCGATACTTAAATACTTTTAAATTCAGAATAGATCTTTCGTGACTTTTTAAATTTCTCTTTTTTTCTTCTTCTATAGCTTTCTTACAGCAAAGTTCACACACTTTCTTCACAGCGGCGTGGATATGATTGTACATTGCGTTATATGTATCTTCAGATATACCACTGCCGATGCACATGTAATTGTAAAATAAATTTAATCATGGCAGAGGCCAACTCCCAAAAGTCGCATGACAAACACAATCCTACGATTTATCTTCAATCCAGTATTGATGAAAGGACCTGATTGTATTTGTTTCGATCCAGTAATTAATAATGAGCTTGAACCAGGAGGCAGCTTATTCCAGTTTCTGCAAATTGAACACCCTGCTTGCAATTTCGGCAAATAACAATATCCGGGAAAAACATTTAGGTTTGTGGTTCTGGACAGTGTTGCTGACCTTACATAAGTTTTTCGTAGAATCTGTCATTTTCATGTTTTGATCGTTTTTGAGTTGTGCCTTCAAACGTTTCTGAATTATTTTTATTGTATTCTTTGTTGTTTTGGCTATTTTCTGGTTTAGTTTTTGTTTTTGTGAATTCTGTAGTAAACAAATCTGCGATTATAATTGCAAAAATATGCCCAAAACCGTTAAGCAATCAGTGTAAGCAGCTTATCTCGTCACTTATCAGTTATTTTGAACAGGAACGAGATAATTGGGTTCTCTTTTTGTCATTAAACGCTGTGAGAGAGGTATGTATTAATAACTTAGTAGGTCTCATGGTTAACTGGATTTTTTTAGCGAGTTTCAGGTGTGCTAAATATTTATATTGGTAGAGTTCAAAAAGCGTCAACATCCAAAACGAGTAACAAATCTAGATCATCTTAATGTGGGCTCAATTCGCAATCAAATCTATGAAATGTATGAAAAAAGTAAGTAGATTTACAGGGTAATATTGTATTTTTATCAAATTTTATTGAACTATTTCAGAACAAACGGTTAATCTTAAAAGTATTCATGAAAAACTAAAGAACATGCAGCTCTTTCATAGATGTAAAACTTCGCTTCACACACTTCTAAAAGAAATTGGTTTCAAATGGAGTAAAGATAATCCAAGTAGGGGCCTGATGGAACTTCCAGATATTGCCTTTAAACGAATTCAATTTTTGAAGATGTATCAAAGTATCAAAGACGAATCTCTGTTTGATTTTGTTTATTTGGATGAAACATTGATATTTCAAAATGGTACCTTGAGTCACTCATGGCAAGATGATAACAAGAGGAGTGTAAAGACTAGAAAAGTCTTGTCATAAATAATTGTTTTAAGACGTGTCAATAATAACATGTTATTGCAGATATATTGTTCTTCATGCTGGGAACAAGAATGGCTTTATGGCCGAATTAATCTTCTCTTTTAAAACAAAAGACGATCAGATAGATCTCGATGAACAGTATCAGACATACAGAAGAAGATATTTAAAGATTGTCGAATCGCGAAAGAGTATTAGATAGACTAGAAGTTAATCCTTTAAAAATGTACTTGAACCGCGATTCAGATGCTGAAAGTTGTTTTAGTGACACAGAATAATTAAACCTTGTGTGAACTAAATGAAAAACCCCTATGTTAACAAGCACAAGTTTCGAAATAGATTTTTGATTAAAAGGTTTAAAGAAAAACTTTTCGTGTTATTTTTTCATTTACAGTTTTGTCGATCATACAAATGCCTAAGTCTGGGTATTTTGGTGTTGATGTGGCAACATTGTAACGTGAGTGCGTCATAGATTTTGTTGTCGTGTAAGCATTGTTTCTCTGAATGAGCTGTAAATGACTATCTTAACGAGATACTCTCACTTAACCGCTCATAATATCAGAACGAATTGATTTTTTATTTGAAACAGTTTTCAGTTATCATTAGTACTAACAATGTATGGAATAAAAAAAATTATATTTTGTAATTCATATAAACCTATTTTCCCCCTTAATTCTTGAATAAAACACAAACGGCGTTGGAAATTTGCCTAGGTCTCATCTCATTTCAGAAGTGTAATGAATGACATTAATAAAAGCAGTATCAATCGAATTGTTAAAAAATTTCAAGAAACTAAATTTAACTGAGGCAGCCGATACTTGATGGAAATTCACTTTAAATAAATAATCCTAGGGTTAATATTAAACATGAAGAGATCAACAACTAAACACCAAATCGCATTTTTTACACTGCTCGACGTGCTTTTCGAGATTAAATCATGTCCTGATGATGCTAATATGGTTAGCGAAACGTGCGTCGAGCAGTTCAAAAAAATTACTTTGGTGTTTAGTGGTAAATCTCTTTAAGTTTAGTGTTTCACACCAAAGGTTCCAATAGAAGAATTGAAAGATTAATATCTAAAAATTTCCACTATATTTTTATTTATTTTTATAGTAGTTTAGTATAGTTTGTATTTGAAATAGCAACAGAGCGTCGAAACAATTGTCATACATATAATTTTAAATATAGTGGAAATTTTTACATATTAATCTTTGTTTATTTATTCAAGAAACTAGTTCGGTGGTAGATAAAAGAAAAGCAATATAGTCGTAGTAGTCCTTTACAAGAGCATATTGATTTGGTACGTGAAAGTGTTGCTGAAGACCCAGAAATTTCCATTAATCGACGTTCACAATAATTTGTACTTAATAAATCCACAATATGGCATATTTTACGAAAGGATTTAGCTCTTAAGGCATACAAGGTTTAAATAACGCAGGAACTAAACCCACTGGATGATTCAAAACCTCGTGTATTCGTCAACTGAATCAAATTGTATCAAAAAATGTTCTCAAATAATCATCTTTTTTTAGATTAATAAACATCTTACATGAACGTTAAGAAAATTAATGTTAAAAAGAAAATTTCGTGTTAATCATTACAAACTTGCGCTGGGTTTCCACAATTATAGGCTACATGGGTGTCGGGATTATGATGCTGTAAATACATTGAAGGTGATCACTTTATTTAATCCGAGAGACGCGCAGGAAATTTTATATTGAAAAACGCTTTTATTTCCACCTTACCGTATTGCTTTGTTGTTTCGTTTAGGGTTTAGGTTTGTGTCTAAAGGATCTTTTAAATTTTCTTTGACCCGACAGTACCTGACTTTATGATAATTCAACAGGAGATAAAAAAACAAATATTTGTTCGTCCGTAAGGAATAATCCACATTTTATAAGAGAAATGTTCATTCCGAATGTCCCATCTTCTCTAACATATCTCTAATCCACGCCATTGCTTTCAAGCCAAAGTGGAAATTTTCCATTTTCCTTGCATTAATCGGAATAAAGGCCTGTTCATTGTGGTTTGCCGGTTATTAAAAGAAAGAGAACACGCGGACCGTGCAGATAATCTGGAAGGATATTATATTGGAAAATTAAGTGGACAAAGTAGTGAAATAATTTAGTAACTTATTGAATTTTATGTAAACAGAAACAGTAGTTGAAGAGGTTACTATTCCCCTCGAAAAGGTAAGTTTTTCAACGTCTAATTTTTGTAATGAATTCACTATTATCTTCTTGTGACATATCAATATAAAATTGCGAGTTATGACTATCGATTTTGATACTAGAATTTTATTTATAGGTTCTAGAACGGGCGTTTCCATTAGAAATTTCGACGAATTAAAAATGAAGCGAAAGAAGTTGAATCGGGCCATGTAACAAAATTTTCAACTACCAATAAAAAAAACGAGTTAAGAAAAAAAATTCTTGACGGCGCAGATTTGGCAATTTTACGAAGAACCATTGTTCAAGACGGTCCCTAAGAGTTATTAGTTTATCTAATAAGATATTCTCAAGATTGGTTTTCGATACATGGACTGTACATTCGAGGAACTCTCCGTTCTCTGTCTCTGTTAAACAGTGACCTTCTCACTCTTTCTTTTGCGCATCTCAGTTGCCAAGCTATGTTGGTTGAGCTGTAATGAACAATACACAGGCTGTTCATTGGAAAATGTGATTGACGTTACGTTACGTAAAATGTTCATTACTGTTTCTTCAGAATAGACTGTTTGTGAGTCAACTTAAAAGTTCTAAGTAGTCGTAATAAACATTGAATTGGAATGAATTGAATCGGGCCATGTAACAAAATTTTCAACTACCAATAAAAAACGAGTTAAGAAAAAAAATTCCTGACGGCGCAGATTTGGCAATTTTACGAAGAACCATTGTTCAAGACGGTCCCTAAGAGTTATTAGTTTATCTAATAAGAAATTCTCAAGATTGGTTTTCGATACATGGACTGCACATTCGAGGAACTCTCCGTTCTCTGTCTCTGTTAAACAGTGACCTTCTCACTCTTTCTTTTGCGCATCTCAGTTGCCAAGCTATGTTGGTTGAGCTGTAATGAACAATACACAGTCTGTTCATTGGAAAATGTGATTGACGTTACGTTACGTAAAATGTTCATTACTGTTTCTTCAGAATAGACTGTTTGTGAGTCAACTTAAAAGTTCTAAGTAGTCGTAATAAACATTGAATTGGAATGAATTGAATCGGGCCATGTAAAAAAATTTTCAACTACCAATAAAAAACGAGTTAAGAAAAAAATTCTTGACGGCGCAGATTTGGCAATTTTACGAAGAACCATTGTTCAAGACGGTCCCTAAGAGTTATTAGTTTATCTAATAAGAAATTCTCAAGATTGGTTTTCGATACATGGACTGTACATTCGAGGAACTCTCCGTTCTCTGTCTCTGTTAAACAGTGACCTTCTCACTCTTTCTTTTGCGCATCTCAGTTGCTATGCTATGTTGGTTGAGCTGTAATGAACAATACACAGTCTGTTCATTGGAAAATGTGATTGACGTTACGTTACGTAAAATGTTCATTACTGTTTCTTCAGAATAGACTGTTTGTGAGTCAACTTAAAAGTTCTAAGTAGTCGTAATAAACATTGAATTGGAATGAATTGAATCGGGCCATGTAACAAAATTTTCAACTACCAATAAAAAACGAGTTAAGAAAAAAATTCTTGACGGCGCAGATTTGGCAATTTTACGAAGAACCATTGTTCAAGACGGTCCCTAAGAGTTATTAGTTTATCTAATAAGAAATTCTCAAGATTGGTTTTCGATACATGGACTGTACATTCGAGGAACTCTCCGTTCTCTGTCTCTGTTAAACAGTGACCTTCTCACTCTTTCTTTTGCGCATCTCAGTTGCCAAGCTATGTTGGTTGAGCTGTAATGAACAATACACAGTCTGTTCATTGGAAAATGTGATTGACGTTACGTTACGTAAAATGTTCATTACTGTTTCTTCAGAATAGACTGTTTGTGAGTCAACTTAAAAGTTCTAAGTAGTCGTAATAAACATTGAATTGGAATGAATTGAATCGGGCCATGTAACAAAATTTTCAACTACCAATAAAAAACGAGTTAAGAAAAAAATTCTTGACGGTGCAGATTTGGCAATTTTACGAAGAACCATTGTTCAAGACGGTCCCTAAGAGTTATTAGTTTATCTAATAAGAAATTCTCAAGATTGGTTTTCGATACATGGACTGTACATTCGAGGAACTCTCCGTTCTCTGTCTCTGTTAAACAGTGACCTTCTCACTCTTTCTTTTGCGCATCTCAGTTGCCAAGCTATGTTGGTTGAGCTGTAATGAACAACACACAGTCTGTTCATTGGAAAATGTGATTGACGTTACGTTACGTAAAATGTTCATTACTGTTTCTTCAGAATAGACTGTTTGTGAGTCAACTTAAAAGTTCTAAGTAGTCGTAATAAACATTGAATTGGAATGAATTGAATCGGGCCATGTAACAAAATTTTCAACTACCAATAAAAAACGAGTTAAGAAAAAAATTCTTGACGGCGCAGATTTGGCAATTTTACGAAGAACCATTGTTCAAGACGGTCCCTAAGAGTTATTAGTTTATCTAATAAGATATTCTCAAGATTGGTTTTCGATACATGGACTGTACATTCGAGGAACTCTCCGTTCTCTGTCTCTGTTAAACAGTGACCTTCTCACTCTTTCTTTTGCGCATCTCAGTTGCCAAGCTATGTTGGTTGAGCTGTAATGAACAATACACAGGCTGTTCATTGGAAAATGTGATTGACGTTACGTTACGTAAAATGTTCATTACTGTTTCTTCAGAATAGACTGTTTGTGAGTCAACTTAAAAGTTCTAAGTAGTCGTAATAAACATTGAATTGGAATGAATTGAATCGGGCCATGTAACAAAATTTTCAACTACCAATAAAAAACGAGTTAAGAAAAAAAATTCTTGACGGCGCAGATTTGGCAATTTTACGAAGAACCATTGTTCAAGACGGTCCCTAAGAGTTATTAGTTTATCTAATAAGAAATTCTCAAGATTGGTTTTCGATACATGGACTGCACATTCGAGGAACTCTCCGTTCTCTGTCTCTGTTAAACAGTGACCTTCTCACTCTTTCTTTTGCGCATCTCAGTTGCCAAGCTATGTTGGTTGAGCTGTAATGAACAATACACAGTCTGTTCATTGGAAAATGTGATTGACGTTACGTTACGTAAAATGTTCATTACTGTTTCTTCAGAATAGACTGTTTGTGAGTCAACTTAAAAGTTCTAAGTAGTCGTAATAAACATTGAATTGGAATGAATTGAATCGGGCCATGTAAAAAAATTTTCAACTACCAATAAAAAACGAGTTAAGAAAAAAATTCTTGACGGCGCAGATTTGGCAATTTTACGAAGAACCATTGTTCAAGACGGTCCCTAAGAGTTATTAGTTTATCTAATAAGAAATTCTCAAGATTGGTTTTCGATACATGGACTGTACATTCGAGGAACTCTCCGTTCTCTGTCTCTGTTAAACAGTGACCTTCTCACTCTTTCTTTTGCGCATCTCAGTTGCTATGCTATGTTGGTTGAGCTGTAATGAACAATACACAGTCTGTTCATTGGAAAATGTGATTGACGTTACGTTACGTAAAATGTTCATTACTGTTTCTTCAGAATAGACTGTTTGTGAGTCAACTTAAAAGTTCTAAGTAGTCGTAATAAACATTGAATTGGAATGAATTGAATCGGGCCATGTAACAAAATTTTCAACTACCAATAAAAAACGAGTTAAGAAAAAAAATTCTTGACGGCGCAGATTTGGCAATTTTACGAAGAACCATTGTTCAAGACGGTCCCTAAGAGTTATTAGTTTATCTAATAAGATATTCTCAAGATTGGTTTTCGATACATGGGCTGTACATTCGAGGAACTCTCCGTTCTCTGTCTCTGTTAAACAGTGACCTTCTCACTCTTTCTTTTGCGCATCTCAGTTGCCAAGCTATGTTGGTTGAGCTGTAATGAACAATACACAGGCTGTTCATTGGAAAATGTGATTGACGTTACGTTACGTAAAATGTTCATTACTGTTTCTTCAGAATAGACTGTTTGTGAGTCAACTTAAAAGTTCTAAGTAGTCGTAATAAACATTGAATTGGAATGAATTGAATCGGGCCATGTAACAAAATTTTCAACTACCAATAAAAAACGAGTTAAGAAAAAAAATTCTTGACGGCGCAGATTTGGCAATTTTACGAAGAACCATTGTTCAAGACGGTCCCTAAGAGTTATTAGTTTATCTAATAAGATATTCTCAAGATTGGTTTTCGATACATGGACTGTACATTCGAGGAACTCTCCGTTCTCTGTCTCTGTTAAACAGTGACCTTCTCACTCTTTCTTTTGCGCATCTCAGTTGCCAAGCTATGTTGGTTGAGCTGTAATGAACAATACACAGTCTGTTCATTGGAAAATGTGATTGACGTTACGTTACGTAAAATGTTCATTACTGTTTCTTCAGAATAGACTGTTTGTGAGTCAACTTAAAAGTTCTAAGTAGTCGTAATAAACATTGAATTGGAATGAATTGAATCGGGCCATGTAACAAAATTTTCAACTACCAATAAAAAACGAGTTAAGAAAATAATTCTTGACGGTGCAGATTTGGCAATTTTACGAAGAACCATTGTTCAAGACGGTCCCTAAGAGTTATTAGTTTATCTAATAAGAAATTCTCAAGATTGGTTTTCGATACATGGACTGTACATTCGAGGAACTCTCCGTTCTCTGTCTCTGTTAAACAGTGACCTTCTCACTCTTTCTTTTGCGCATCTCAGTTGCCAAGCTATGTTGGTTGAGCTGTAATGAACAATACACAGTCTGTTCATTGGAAAATGTGATTGACGTTACGTTACGTAAAATGTTCATTACTGTTTCTTCAGAATAGACTGTTTGTGAGTCAACTTAAAAGTTCTAAGTAGTCGTAATAAACATTGAATTGGAATGAATTGAATCGGGCCATGTAACAAAATTTTCAACTACCAATAAAAAACGAGTTAAGAAAAAAATTCTTGACGGCGCAGATTTGGCAATTTTACGAAGAACCATTGTTCAAGACGGTCCCTAAGAGTTATTAGTTTATCTAATAAGAAATTCTCAAGATTGGTTTCCGATACATGGACTGTACATTCGAGGAACTCTCCGTTCTCTGTCTCTGTTAAACAGTGACCTTCTCACTCTTTCTTTTGCGCATCTCAGTTGCCAAGCTATGTTGGTTGAGCTGTAATGAACAATACACAGTCTGTTCATTGGAAAATGTGATTGACGTTACGTTACGTAAAATGTTCATTACTGTTTCTTCAGAATAGACTGTTTGTGAGTCAACTTAAAAGTTCTAAGTAGTCGTAATAAACATTCCTGGCTAACACCCCGGTAGTTCAGAAATTGCATCGAAATGCTTTCCTTTCAATGCTACTCTACCAAAGTTTTATGTTTAACCAGAAGTCACGCAGAACCAAATCAGGCAAAGCAGACTTGAAAGTCAAGGATCTGTGAATTGACAGTTGTCCGAACGATGGCGAAGGCGAGAGATTGTTTGGAATAATAAGTTTATAATAATTATAAAAAGAGACCAATTATTCGGGTTCCTAAAATTCCACACCAGACATTGAATTTCTGGGAATATTAACCTTAACAATTTATAATCCAGTGAGGATTACTTTTGGCCCTACGATACCACCACATTAATGGTGAATGTAGCCTCATCAGTAAACATATTCTTCTTGAGGAAATGTATGTCATTTAAAAAATTACCTTGGGCCTTCTTTCAATGTATGTAAGAATTTCGGTTTAAAGGGCTGGATTTTGTGACGAACAAAATATCTTCTGATTTTATCCTTGCTAATATTCAGTTGATACGATAAATCTCGAAGGGTCATGCGTGGATTTGCTCGATTTACCGCCAATATATCGTCATCCTCAGGATGCGGTTGTTTCCGACAAGATTAGCTTTTTTGGCGGATTTTAATAACACTGCCAGTTTCATTGAAAATAGCATTTACAGTAGCTGCTTTTCCATGAGAAATGGGAGCCCACTGGGGATGTCTCATGTTAAACTCTGCAACAATTTCTCTACTACTAAGAGCAAAATCACCAAACAACCGGATTATTTGGATTTTTTCTCTTAAAATTAATGGCATTTTAATTATGTGATCACTGACTAAAACTTCAAAGTTTAATCTGACTGATATTTAACAGTAATGTCAAATTATTACTTTCCATGGCACACTAATTATCAAACTAACAAATAAACTTGTAATAATTTGTTACGGTTATATTTGCTTACCAGGTTTGGTTGTATTGTGTTGGAACTTCAGTTACTTAGACTTTCCATATTTTGCCATTTTGGCGAAGGTACTGAAAAGGAAATGGAGTACATTTTGCGTCGAGCCTGGTGCGTGGTTATTTTGCATATCCGGTAGTGCATAGTAAGTCGGGATACAGGGCCGTACTTTGTTTCGACCGTATCGAGAATTTGTAAGAGTTGATTACATATTTTCTTGCTCATATTTGATTAGGCTTTGGCAGAGGATCGGTACCATGTTTCGTTAGTTTATCTTTATTTTAGTTTAGTTTATCTTCCTGGAATCACTACAAAACAGTTTCCACTCACTTTCATTCATCTCAGTCCGGTACTGGTAGTTTGGTTGATTGGTAGTACTCTAGCGGAGAGCTACAAAATTACTTCGCGGGCTTGATTTTGGAAGGAACCATTTTTGGTCTTCTATCTCTTCTCCTTCCGACCACCTTCGAGAGCAGTCGACAGTGCAGCAATAGGCCTTGACCCAGTGCAGAATTTCCGCTGATTAGAATTTTGGAGTTCGGGATATTTTGGGAATAGTGCCGAGTTTATTTGTCAGCTTTGCTGGATTTTTATTGCTAACACACTGCGAGCTGCCCCCGAAACCTATCGAGGTATATTTTGGACCATCGTAGTTAGAGAACCCTCGTGGCCGTACGATTATTTGTCGTTCGACGAATAATTCTTTTTTAATCCAGATAGGGTTTTTTTTGGTAGTGGATTGATTCTCTAATTTCATATTTTCTTGTACACGTGGTTAATCCGGGTGAATCTTTGGCTTCTTTCCACGCACGTCTTTGGATGTCCTCGAAGTCCTCACGACCCACGGGATATCGGAAACCGTAAGGGGTAGACAGACCAACGTTCCGCATCACGTGGCCCGTGCGACACTCATCGGGGAGTTTCGTGGATTGACTGACCAAAGATAAGTTATAATCTTACTAGTCATATTATATTAGGTTTATTACTGTTTCTTATCTATAAGACATCTTTACTAAAGTGCCTGTATTTTACTAACATAGTTAATTTCTGATTATAACAAAAAATCCCTCTCCTATTCTTTGGTTTCCACGATATTTTTTTAAATGATGATAATAAATGTCTAAGTACCGAATAATGTTTTCTTTTATCGTCTGAGAATCTCATGTTCTCTGAGCAGTAATTAGCCCTGGGAAATATTCACCATATTAATATATATTGTATTTTTTTGAAGGGTACTTTTTTTTGAAGCCCCAAAACGGGTAACAAATTTTATGTATAGACCAAAATAATGAAAAAATTTAAAAATACAAATTTTGCCATGAAACTCGATATGAGGGGTTAAAAGAATATTCTGGAAAAATGTTTTTAATTACTTTTTTTCCATATCTCTAACGCGAAGCATATCGAGAATTGACCCGGTTTATGAATTCGTAGTAGGCTGAGTTTAAAGATCAGATTACAGTAGTGTATATTAAAAAATGTAACCTTGAAATAGCGAGAATATGGGTGTGTCTCACAAAACAACCATATATATATATATATATATATATATATATATATATATATATATATATATATATATATATATATATATATATATATGGAGATTTTCAACTTCTTTGGACTGCCAATGAGAAAACAGTAGCCAGGACCATACAACCCCGACCGTTGGGTTCCTCAATCTCAAGTGGAACGCACAACAACCTGCGTCTCCGCCATAAAGAGCATTGGCTAGTTGCTTGACCGGGAGGAAGCCCCACCCATCCCATCCACCCATGTTTTGTCTGTTGGTGGTTAGACTCATCAGGGTACCGACATACTAAGGTACCGACGAGAAGTCGGCGAAAATATGAGAATATATACCATAAAATCTTCATGGGTGGCATCATGGATGGACTCTCACCACTCTTATTTAACTGTGTTCTAGAAAAAGTAATACAGGAGTGGCGTGTTAAAAAAATTGGCCCTGAATATTGACCAGCCCATTAAACTGGGGAGAACCAATATCAAAATAGATTATCTGGCGTTTGCTGATGATCTAGCAATTTTAGCAGAATATATTTTAACGGCACAAAAACACATTGAAATCCTAAAAGAAATAGCAAAAAAGGTAGATACATGACCTTCAACAGACCAAGAACACCATTTCTAAAAACAAAATATACGAGAGTATACGTAACGAATCAGACGAGTCTCTCAGTTTATATATATAGGTGAAATAATCATGAAAAACGGGTTGGAAAAAGCGGCCAATAAGGGTCGCAATTTGAGGGCACCTGTTTCGCCTCTCTATGTTCAGGATCCTCAAGGTACCGATACATGCTCTCCCCTCAAGATTAGGGTGACCCCATCCACAGTCAGCAACCTATACTCTCGTCGACTTCCCGTCGGATGGCATATATATGTAATGTTAAACTTCTTTGGACAACGTCCAATGAGACAGCTGTAGCTGACTGTCAGGTACACCCAACCGCTGGGTTCCACAATCGCATGTGGAACACACAGCAAGCAAATATATATGTGTGTGTGTGTGTTCCTTTCACAAGACCCAGAGGAGCTTCAAAGACGCCTACAAGAACTGCAAAGTGCTGGCGAACCATTTGGCTTGAAAATAAACCTGAAAAAGAGTCAGGTTATGTTCAATAACTTCGCTCAGGACAGAAGAATTTCAGTTTTAGAAAAATATTTGGAAATTGTGGACAGCTTTATATATCTTGAGGGGAATACCGCCCGGGAGGTGGAACGGTGTGGTAACTGTGGCAGACTCAACGTTGTGTTTAAGAGCAGACTCCCACTTTGCCTGAAAAGAAAAGTCTGTTCTACCCGTTATGACATACGGAGGTGAAACCTGGACACTCACATCGCAATCAATTCAAAAACTTCGGGTAACACAGAGAGGAATGGAAATATGTATGTTTGGCATTACAAGACGAGACAGAAAGTCCTACGCATGGATTAGGGAACAAACGAAAGTCTGTGACATCATTGGAAGAGTAAAGCAATTGAAATGGAGATGGGCAAGCCATATAGCGAGGCGATGGGATGACAGATGGACTAAGGTAATCCTGGAGTGGATACCGCTTGATCGCAAACATCCGCGAAGAAGACCGAAAGCACGATGGATTGATAACATCGTTAAGTATATTGGACCAGAGTGGCAGAGAAAAGCCCAGGACCGTCAAAGTTGAAAGCATGCTGAAGAAGCCTTCATCCTGCAGTGGATCGACAAGGGCTGATGATGATGATGATGATGATAATGATATATATTGAATAAAACAATTTTATATCAAAGTTTACTTATGTTATATGTTAAGTATACTTTGTGATCTATCAAAAGTGATAGATAACAAAGTATAGAATTCTTTTATTCGATTTAAAAAATGAACTATCACAAAGTAACGGACAAATCAATCAATAATAATAATAAAATATATATATATATATATATATATATATATATATATATATATATATATATATATATATATATATATATAAATCTTAAATTAAACTTATTGAAGCTAGACTATTTTGTCTGGGACATGAAAGTGAGAAAACTTTAATCAAACTCCGTGAAATTCGAACTTAAGCTCGGAAAAGATTCAATTTGAACTGCATTATCATACAAGCCCTTTTCCGTCGCGCTCTTTCGAGTCGAAAGCTTTGGTTCCAGTTTCCCCGGATGGCCCCGTCTTCGAAGCGCACCTTCTCTTTATCATCGTATCGCAATAACTAAATTACGGTGAACGACGCGAACAGATAAGCCGCGGGATGTAAATTTATACCTGGCGACCAAGAACGTGCGACAAAGAGACATAAATTATGGGGCGGATTGGGGCGCGGCCCCGTCCGAATCGCTCTAAGCCACCTTTGGGGTCGGGGTGTGGGGGAGAAGGGACGGGATTTGACGTCGAGGCCGATCTACATGATTCCGATAGTTTGTCAGAGGTGAAATTCCCAACGAAAACAGAACGGACCCCCAGCTCAAACTGTCAGGACTGATTTGATATTCGATTAGGTCGGGTAATTAGGGAGGATTTAGGGTATTTTTGCTTGGATGGGCCGTCAGTGGTGAATTATTAGGTAGCTCGAAATGTAATTGCGAAATTTCTATGAACATAAGAAGGAAAGGTGGCTCTACATGGATTTACATGGATGGTGGTTTTATGGTACATGATCGTCCGGAAAGGAATTCTTTTAATAGAAGGAAAATCGCAACTAGATTATATAAATAAATATTTAATCTATTATTTAATTATCGTGTTGTCAGGAAAGTCATTGGGGTTTTTGATATTTTAATACTAAATGGTTTATTTTCAAATATATTTGTTTTAAATTGCTTTGGCTTTAAATATCAGTTTAAAATGCTTTTTTCGCTCTATCTCAGTGAGGTATCAGTTTTGTTCTAAAATAATTTTGAACAATTTTTTTAGAGCGTTAAATGCAACATGAATAAAAAAATAAGTTTGCACAATTTTCCTGTTCCAGTTCAAAATTGGCCGAAAAGGGGCCGAAACAGCTCACGATTACAACGATGCGTTTGGCCCAGAAATGACTAATGAACGTACTGCCCAATGATGGTTTAAAAAAATTCGTAGCGGTGATGAGAGCTTTGAAGATTATAAGTGTAGTGGTCCATAATCGGACGAAGTAAGGGCCTTAATCGAAACCAATTCGCTTGTAACTCTTCGCGACCTTGTCTGACCTTGCCTCTGAATGCAGGAGATTGAAAAATGGGTGCCGCACGAATTGAATGAAAATAAAAAACGTCGTTTTGAAGTGTTGTTGCATTTCTTTTGCGAAATAAAAACGATATAACGAATACTGGCAAAATTATACTCAAAATGCTTCAAAGAACAAAAAGTACCTGGCTAATGGAAAAATGCAGAAGTGATCCTTTTACATAAAAAAGGAGCACAGATAGATTTAAAGAACTACCGTCCAATAAGCCTCCTATAAGTAATGTACAAAGCTTTCACTAAAATAATTTCTAAAAGAATATTGAAAAAACTGAATGATGCACAACCAAGAGAACAAGTTGGATTCAGAAGCGGATTCAGTACAATGGATCACATCCAGATTATACAACAGGCCATAGAAAGGCACAACGAATACACAATGCCAGTGTGCTTGGCTTTTATCGACTACGAAAAATCATTTGACTCCATCTCAAAGCATGCAATAATAGATGCACTGCTTAGCCAAGGGGTAGATAAAGCATATGTAAACCTATTAGGATCGATATATGATGGAGCTACAGCCACAATTGATCTTGATGATCTTGAAATGAGAATTAATGTAGAACGAGGTGTACGGCAGAGTGACGCAGTATCGCCTGTCCTTTTCTCGGCTGGCCTTGAAGAAGTATTCCGTAAACCGAATTGGGAACAGGATGGTGTAAAGATCAATGGTGCAAACTTAAATCATCTTAGATTTGCAGATGATATGGTTTTCCTTTCACAAGATCATTTGAAATAAGCCTGAAAAAGAGTCAGGTTATGTTCAATAACCTCGCTCAGGACAGAAGAATTTCAGTTTAAAAAGGGATTTGGAGATTGTGGACAGCTTTATATATCTTGGGCAGAGGATTTCAATGGAGCGGAATACCGCCTGGGAACGGCGTGTTAAATGTGGCTAGCAGGCATTTGGTAGGCTCAACATTGTGTTTAAGAGCAGACTCCCACTGTACCTGAAAAGAAAAGTCTTCGATCAGTGCTTTCTATCCGTTATGACATACGGAAGTGAAACCTGGACACTCATATCGCAATCAATTGAAAAACTTCGGGTAGCACAGAGGGGAGAGTGACATCATTGGAAGAGTAAAGCAATTGAAATGGAGATGGACAGGACATATAGTGAGGCAATGGGATGACAGATGGACCAAGGCAATCCTGGAGTGGATACCGAAAGAACGATGGATTTATGACATCGTTAGGTATATTGGACCAGAGTGGCAGAGGAAAGCCCAGGACCGTGAAAGTTGAAAACTTGCTGAAGAGGCCTTCATCCTGTAGTGGATCGACACGGACTGATGATGATGATGATAATGAGGAAAATTCTCGGCCCAAAACTGACAAAGGAACGATACAGACTACATTCTAGAAAGACTACAGAGACAATGTCCAATGTAGCGGCGGACATAAGAAAAAGAAGGTTGAAATTCTATGGACATATCAGTAGACTCCCACCGTCAAGATTAACCAGCAGAATCCATGGATCGCACAAGTCAGAGCTGATCTGGAAAAGACACAAATGGGCCCGACAAAGAGTGAGGATAGAAGAACGTACAGAAATAACGCGAAGTTTCGAGGAGATCGGGGACGGACGGAAATATTAGAGGTTGTCCAAAAATTTTATTCAGGGTTGTAAGAGGACCAGAATCAAGCAAGAAAAGCAATGCCCATTGAATAACAAGTTCCGGATATCCTGGTAGAGGAAGTGACAAAGGCTATAGACTGATGAAAAATGGCAAGGCTCCAGGAAAGGATAGTATAACTGTGGATATGTTAAAAGCTGATGGTACAAACTAGTACACTAGCAAAATTATACTCAAAATATCTCAAACAACAAGACGTACCCAGCTTATGGAAAAATGCAGAAGTGATTCTTTTACATAAGAAATGTGCACGGGAAGATTTAAAGAACTACCGTCCAATAAGCCTCATATCAGTGGTGTACAAAGTTTTCACCAAGATAATATCCAAAAGAATACTAAGAAAACTTAATGACGCACAACTAAGGGAGCAAACAGGATTCAGAAGTGGATTCAGTACAATGGATCACATCCAGGTTCTACAGCAGGTCATAGAAAGACACAACGAATACACTATTCCACTGTGCTTGGCTTTATCGATTATGAAACGGCATTTGATTCAATCTCAAAGCGGGCGATAATGGATGCACTGCTTAATGAACGTGTAGAGAAAGCCTATGTAAATCTACTAGGATCGATATATGATAAAGTTACAGCGACACTCCACCTTGACGATCTTGAGGTTGGAATAAATGTAGAGCGGGGCGTACGGCAGGGTGACGCAATATCGCCTCTTCTTTTCTCAGCCTGCCTGGAAGAAGTGTTCCGTAATCTGGATTGGGAACAGGATGGAATAAGGATGAATGGTGCATACTTAAATCATCTTAGATTCGCAGATGATATCGTTCTTCTTTCACAAGACCCAGAGGAGCTGCAAAGACACGTACAAGAGCTGCAAAGGGCTGGGGAGCCATTTGGCTTAAAGATAAATCAGAAGAGTCAGGTCATGTTCAATAAATTTGCTGCGGACAAAAGCATTTCTGTTTTAGGAACGGATTTGGAAGTTGTGGATCACTATATATATCTTGGGCAGAGGGTTTCAATGGAAAGCGAGACCGTCCGGGAGGTGGAGCGATGCGTTAAATGTGGCTGGCAGGCATTTGGCAGGTTCAACATAGTGTTTAAGAGCATGAAAAGAAAAGTCTTTGATCAGTGTGTCCTACCCATTATGACATACGGAAGTGAGACCTAGACATTCACATCCCAGTCAGTTTAAAAACTTCGAGTAGCACAGAAGGGAATGGAAAGATGTATTCTTGGCATTACTAGACGGTGTAGAAAGACCTACACACGGATCAGAGATCAAACAAAAGTGAGTGACATCGTTGGAAGAATAAAGCAATTGAAATGGAAGTGGGCAGGCCATGTAGCGAGGCGATGGGACGAAAGACGGACCAGGACGGTCCTGGACCTCTTGATCGCAAACGTTCACGGAGAAGACCGAAAACTCGATGGACTGATGACATTATTAAGTATATTGGTCCCGAATGGCAGAGGAGAGTTCAGGACCGCGAGAGTTGGAAGCATGCTGGAGATGCCTTCATCCTGCAGTGGATTGATATGGGTTGATGATGATATATATATATATATATATATATATATATATATATATATATATATATATATATATATATATATATATATATATATATATATATATATATATATATATAAACGTTTTTTAACTGTATTATTTAGAATCGGGAACCATATTGTATTTAAATCTACCGAAGGCATAGGAATACAATTCTTTTTATTTAAATTAATTATAGCAAACATATATGTCAATTAAAAATTTTAAAAATGTCACTTCTTAGTTAAAAATTTAGGACATTAATTGTTTATTTAGATTTATAGGTCAGATTTGTAGGTTTTTAGTGGTAAATTTGTATTTTTTATAAAAATAAGGTATATTGTAGAATTGTTCTGAAGATGGTTAATTATTATCAATAAAAAACTCCTGTTTGGGGATATTTTGTACTCTCGTTCCTTTTTAGTAACTTTAGACTTTTGCTTTATAACATACGTTTCATTTCTTATCCCCTTCCGTACAATGTTTAATCAAATCTCCGCTACGGTTCAAGGCGAACTGAAACAACCCCCATCCCCACTACACCCACTTCAAATATGGAAAATTGCCGACAAAGTGGGAGACGTAACTCCGCGGATTAAACAACGATAACCGTGCCGCCTGCCGTTGATCTCCGGCATTCGGCGCGAAATACGAAAATCAACCCGGGCTAATCCAATTAGCACGCGGCGAACATGGGACTGCGGCCTCTTCACTCTTCGGAAGCCCCATGACGATCCGACGATTGACGATTGAGCGGGCCGTAGAATAGACGATTTTTAATTGGCCTTCCGGTTCTGGCTCGGTTGTCGAGTCTGTTTAACGAGAAGAAGGTTAAAACCAGTATTCTCTCGCACTGTGCTGTTTTTCCCCCTATTATAACATATATCTCATTCTCGAGTGTGTTTTCTCGATAGCAAATTAGGATTCTTTTCAATTTGACTGAAAAAGGTTTGCTTTTTGCTGTGTTATTTTATCATGCGTAATCCAGTAAAAAAATAATGAAGAAAATCAAAAATTGTATAATACTTTGATCGAAAACTAAGGTGACTATTTAAATCAAAAATAAAATATTTTGATACCCACATTAAAATAAGTCTCGCCCCAATTAAGTCTCGCCCCAGCTCGACTCATATTTATGTTGGTGAGCGACCCTGCTTTCAGCAGTAACAAATCTGAAAGTACGGGTGTTATACTCGAACTTCTTTTACTGTCGTAGCCTGAAAATCTCTTGTCAGCAGAAAAAAAACCCTCAGGGGGAGAAAATGAAACTTTCCGATTTTTTCTGAGACTCTGTTGTAGTCTCACTGGTCACTGGTGCCTCCCAAGAGTCACAGTTGGTGCAGTACAGAGTTCGAAGTCGCGTGTTGGTGTACAGGCCCCAGTAGGACGATTTTATTTTCACTTTGATAAAGGAGTTTGGCCAGTTTATTTTTTGGTAGAGGGTGGCTATTAGTTTGTTGCTCACTGGCCCACTACATCGATCAAATGAGTATGGCCGTTTCTTGGCCTTAGACTGTTGACTGATACATTAATTTTTTATTAACACGTCTGTCTCTCGAAGTAAATTTCTCGCCGATTTGTTTCCTCAATAAATTAATTGTTGCGTTGGCTGTATGACATGTGGAGCCGTCCTGTTGAAACCATATCTTCTCTAGATCAATACCATTCAAATTCGGAATTAAATAATCATTGATCATCTCTCTGGAACGATCCGTATTAACGTTAATTAAATGGGAATCGTTAATAAAATATTCATCAAAACTCACAGTTTGTTTTACAGCGACCCCTGTCAGAAGTTCGGACATACTAAAAAAAATATCCTTTATTTATTTTATTGCTAATCGGAGAAGACTTTAAACCGCCCTAAAGTTTTGATTTGAAGAAAATACTAAAAATGTTCGTTATTGAATCTGAAGAGAAGTTTTGTTTAGCGATGTCATATGATATTTTATGATCCAAATAAAAATAACAGAAAAAAATTAAGTATCCCCCCAGCTCGACTCATATTTATGTTGGTGAGCGACCCTGCTTTCAGCAGTAACAAAACTGAAAGTACGGGTGTTAGAGTCGAACTTTTTTTACTGTCGTAGCCTGAAAATCTCTTGTCAGCAGAAAAAAACCCTCAGGGGGAGAAGATGAAACTTTCCGATTTTTTCTATGACTCTGTTGCAGTCTCACTGGTCACTGGTGCCTCCCAAGAGTCACAGGTGGGACAGTACACAGTTCGAAGTCGCGTGTTGGTGTACAGGCCCCAGTAGGACGATTTTATTTCCACTTTGATAAAGGAGTTCGGCCAGTTTATTTTTTGGTAGAGGGTGGCTATTAGTTTGTTGCTCACTGGCCCACTACATCGATCAAATGAGTATGGCCGTTTCTTGGCCTTAGACTGTTGACTGATACATTAATTTTTTATTAACAGGTCTGTTCCTCGAAGTAAATTTCTCATCGATTTGTTCCCTCAATAAATTCATTGTTGCGTTGGCTGTATGACATGTGGAGCCGTCCTGTTGAAACCATATCTTCTCTAGATCAATACCATTCAAATTCGGAATTAAATAATCATTGATCATCTCTCTGGAACGATCCGTATTAACGTTAATTAAATGGGAATCGTTAATAAAATATTCATCAAAACTCACAGTTTGTTTTACAGCGACCCCTGTCAGAAGTTCGGACATACTAAAAAAAATATCCTTTATTTATTTTATTGCTAATCGGAGAAGACTTTAAACCGCCCTAAAGTTTTGATTTGAAGAAAATACTAAAAATGTTCGTTATTGAATCTGAAGAGAAGTTTTGTTTAGCGATGTCATATGATATTTTATGATCCAAATAAAAATAACAGAAAAAAATTAAGTATCCCCCCAGTTCGACTCATATTTATGTTGATGAGCGACCCTGCTTTCAGCAGTAACAAAACTGAAAGTACGGGTGTTAGACTCGAACTTTTTTTACTGTCGTAAGCCAGAAAATCTCTTGTCAGCAGAAAAAAAACCCTCAGGGGGAGAAAATGAAGAAACTTTCCGACAGTGTATCATTATTAAAAAGGGCGCTGCAAAAGTCCATATTTTACACTGTTACCAACTTTTAATTCGACGACGGTGTGACCCGCATAGCCGCGACAACTCGCCAACACCGTATTAAGCGGTCTCTGGGAACTTTAAAATTAGAATATAAATTTAAAATATGGTCCGAACGGTGGAGATTGTTCGGACGTTCGACAAGTGAAGCTAACAAAGTTGGATTTTGTGATCGAGGCATTTTAACATTGACGTTTGCTTGGTATTTTATTTGTTTCATTTTGATTGAAATTTTTGTTTTACAACGCCATACCAAATTAGCAAACACAGCCAATTAATTGTTTTAAACTCCATGTAGAATAAATAAATTTCATTGAAACAGAAACCATTTTAAATATTTTGAATATACTACATCAAAAGATTGGGTTTCACACGGTAATCCACGCGCTTTACGTATCGGTACAAAAATGTGTTTAAGTCGGTATAGCCCGTTTCAATATATTTCATTGCCTTTCGGCAAAATATTAATTGACCCAATAAATCTCAATACAAATTTTCATAGTTTCTTAAAAGGAGCCAAAGCCGGAGTGTTTTGACCTCTGAATAATTTTGGGAAAAATAAAATATTGTTAAATTATGATTAAATTATTATTATTATTACTATGTATGATTAAAACATTGTTTATTGTTTTGTACATTTTGAATTTATTAGTACAATAAAAATTATAACTTAAATTTAATTATATATTTAATTCGGTTTCGCTCTCAGTGTTACTTTGATCTAAATTAATAATAAGTTAACATATTAAGAGTAAGTAAATGTTACATTGGAATCTTCTATTTTAATAACATGGTTAATCGAATTTATCGAACTTTCTTTGGGAATACTGTCTACAACATTCCTAATTAACGTTATAACACTTGCACTTAGAGTCGAATAAGTGTTTTCTGCTTTAACATTGGATTTTACCTGACGTCACATATGCTCAATTGGATTAAAAATACAGTAATACGGGGGGGGGGGGGGGGGGGGGGGACGTAAAACTGTATGTCCCATATCGGCAGCAATGTTATCATATACACATTCGGAGCCACATTAGCTGTGGTGTCTAAGGCGTCGGCCTTACGTTACGGCAGTTAATGTGGACCGGGTTCGAATCCCGTACTAGGCAAAAAAAGTTTTTCTAAAATTCTTGTGAATGTTTCTAGGTAAGAGTGTAAAATCTGACAAGAAATCACCCCTCAGTCACGCCAGTTCGAGGCTGGGTAAGGCCGGATGCCTTCTGACAGCTTTTCTACGTTGGTCACCCGCCAGTCGGTAGGCTTCTCGAGATACTTTCGGTTAAGCACAAAACCAAGGGTTGATAGCCCAAGGGGGGTGCTGACCGTGGTTTTCTGTAGCTGATGACCGTGATTCGGAACCCACGTTAAGCTGTAGGTCCAGTCGCTAAATAGCCTTCTCAGTTGCAAATGTGCCTCTAACCCCAAAACTTTACTTTACATACACATTCCTTTTTAATATCAAATGTCTTTAATATTTCTAGAAGATCACATTTTTATATGTATTTTTGAAGTATATATCGTGTTTTAATATATAGTTTTCGATTTCCAATTTAGTGTTCTTTGTGTTAGGAACTTTATTTTTTTGGTAGCCCTTAATAACCCTTTAATAACTCTCAAACAATTAACCTCACAATTCCTTATATCCGCGGTATTTCTGACACAATTAAAAGAGTAGGAAATAAATACAACATAAGAACGATATTTAAAACAAAAAGTACTCTTAGATCTCTATTAACAAAGACTAAACCAAACAATATACAACAAAATAACAAAAATGTGGTTTATAAAATTCCCTGCGAATGTGGCAAATTCTATATAGGTGAGACATCTAGACCGTTAGATGTTAGAGTAAAAGAGCATAAAAACCTTCTTAGAAAGGGCGATTTTAATAAATCTAGAATTTGTCAACACGCATGGGAATAGGGCCATAAAATCAATTGGAATATTTCCAAAACGGTATTAAAAGAATCGGTAACAAAATACAGGAGATTAAAAGAAACCGCTATAATTAATTTAAATAAAAATAACTGTATTGCTAGTCCTTCGGTAGATTTAAATTCAATATGATTCCCGATTCTAAAGAATACAATTAAACACATTTAAATATTTGAATACACAATCAGTACAATAAACAATCACACAGTAAACATTACCTATATATATATTTTTTTTGGTAGTATGTCACTGTCATGAAAATCTATTGTTGTCAATGAAAGTATCGTTGACATATACAAAAAAAAATATTTATTTTCACTAATTAATTTATATATTACAAATTAATATAATTTATTTTTTAGTTTTTTTTTTAGTTTAGTTTTGAAAACGGGGGGAGAGTACCCTCCGAAACGTTAACGTTAAAAGTTTGTAAATTTTTTTATAACATTTTTATATCTTTAAAATTTTGTTCGTTAGGCAAATTTATTACAAAAAAGAATCACTGAGAAATTTGCCTGCGTTTGGTTTTTTTGTTTTTACCCAGTGATTCTTTCTTTAAATAAGAACAGGTATTTTTGATATTTTTTGAGTTTTAGATAAGTAAAGTTTTGGGGTTAGAGGCGCATCAGCAACTGAGAAGGCTATTTAGCAACTGGACCTACAGCTTAACGTGGGTTCCGAACCCCGGTCATCAGCTACCGAAAACCCCGGTCAGCACCCCCGTCAGGCTATCAACCCTTGGTTTTGTGCTTAACCGAAAGTATCTCGAGAAGCCTACCGACTGGCGAGTGACCAACGTAGAAAACCTCTCAGAACGCATCCGGCCTTACCCAGCCTCGAACTGGCGTGACTGAGGGGTGATTCCTTGTCAGATTTTACACTCTTACCTAGAAACATTCACAAGAATTTAGAAAAACTTTTTTGCCTAGTACGGGATTCGAACCCGCTCCACATTAACTGCCGTAACGTAAGGCTGACGCCTTAGACACCACAGCTAATGTGGTTCCTTTAGATAGTGTGATAGTAGTATATGAACATGCCGCAATCATTCAGACATTACAATTACGCTTTCCTTAGGCACATTAGGCAAAAAGCTATTTATAAACTATTCTTCAAAAAGTTCTGCTGTTGCGTCGTCATGATAGTCCAAAGATGCATGTTGTATATTTTTGGAGGACACCGTAAACAATTTAGAACCCGTCCATCCTTGGAACCAGCATGTAAAATTGTAATTCATTTTTCCTTGTTCGCTGGGGTTTGGGTCAACAAAGCTGCTACACGAAATGTACATGTTTTCTGTGTTTGTGGGATAACAGAGCTAAAAGTGGGCATTAGATTAAAACAAACTGGCCTGAAAGTAAAGACTTGACAGTTTGTAAACAAAATATCATAAATACAGCGTTAGTTTTATAAATAAAAAAGTTTTTTACTCTTTCGGTATTTACTCTTTCTAGCACCAAATCTATTGTACATCTGTGTTATTGTTGCGAGTTTTGTTGTTATATTGAGCTCCTTACGGTATTCGTAGAATTCTTGTTCCCACTTGTTCACCCACTTGTTCACAGGGCATCTGCCGTTTTGATAGTCCAAGTCTCTGATGTGGAAAATAAGCGAACTAGCAAGTGGTAATTTAGTTTTTTTCGCAATGCTGATGAAAAATCAGACCAATTTTCAAAATTACTTAAAATCATGCCTATACTCATTTGTGAATATACAAAAATCGTTAAAATCAAGCTCCTGTTTTTAATCATACTAATAATCCTTACAACTCGTTTTAAAAAGGACTGTGAAACAGTTCACTGATTATCTCGCAGGCAAGTCTTTCGACACTAAAAACTTTTAGCTTTATCTTTTTCATTTTTTTCGCTAAACTTTCTACATTTTTTTTCTGTTCCACTTTTGTTATAAACAACACAAACAGAGACAAAGAAAGACGGGTTCATCGCTAATCCCGGCTGCCGCGTCTTAGACTGTCTTACTTTAGAGCGTCGTAGATAAAGCCGAAAAGCAACGACGAGTAGGCTTTTCTGTTTTTCTTTGAAGATAGCTCGACGGTGGAAAATAAGGCCGCTACCGGAACAAGGGTCGGAATGTTATCTTCTGTCTGAGACACATTCGGTAAATGGATGTTGTTTGTGTGCCGTGAAATTTGGAGTAGTTTTATATATAAAAAAACTGTCTTTGAATTTAATTGCGATAAAAATGATCCAAGTGTATTTTTTTTATAATATATTCTGTATGACAAGAAACAATGCTTCATTATATTAGTCATAGAATTATATTTTTTTCACGATTCAATATTTTTACACGCTTCATTAGGTATGCTTTTCATGTAAAAAGAATATATTATAGTTTAGTTTTAGAATTAAATTGAATCATCTCCTGATCATGCTAACATGGTTGCCGTTTAGTAACAAATCTCTTCACGTTTAATCTTTTGGAATTGTTACACATTTCTGTCGGTAATGGTTTAAAATAGATTAATTTAACGACCAAAGGATTTATATTTATCTAAAAACAATTATTATATTTTTTTGCCTTTTTTTTGGGTTTTCGGTCAAGTATAATAACAATATTTTTTATTTTTATAAAAAGGAATAAAACAATTTTTTCATTTTTATTTTTAAACAAAATGTGTGGCTATAGTTTCGTAAACGAAAACGAAATTTTGTTTAAAAACAAAAGTGATAGATAACAAAGTATAAAATTGTTTTATTCCTTTTTAAAAAATGAACTATCACAAAGTAACGGACAAATCAATCAATAATTTTTTATTTTGTTTACGTTTTGGTTATTTATATTTAACCATCTTCAGAACAGGTTTTTATAACATCACAATATTCTGTATTTACGTTATACTATTAATTATAAATAATTAGTTGTGCTTTTTTAAAGATAGTGTTTAGTGTACAATATTTAGTTGACATGTTTTTTGCCCTTTTACTTTATTGCTGTTCTGAAGATGCTTCAATAAAAATCTTATATTGTCATTATCCGCAGAATAATATTTGTCGAAGTTTCTTTAAAAAAAAAATAAGAATGTCGAACTTTGAAAAATTGACGGTTTTTCTCAAAAAACTGAAAAATTTCATAAAACTTGACATCTAAAAGGTTTGTTGTATTTTTTATCTGCAATGGATCGATACAGGCTGATGATGATGATGATATGATATATATATATATATATATATATATATATATATATATATATATATATATATATATATATATATATTTATTTTTTTTATATAGTTGATTAGTTCTCGGAATCAACAACAAGGAGATATTAATATTGTTAAATAAAATTATTTATTCTGATGTCTGTACCTGTGAAGTAATATTAATTACTAAATAAGCAATTATTATTGTAAATGAATTATATTGCCGAATTTTGCTCTGATTGGACTTCTTCATTGCTATTATATTCTAAGAATGAAATAAGTCTATTTCATTCTATTCCATAAGACTACGGACGACAAAATATGTTATAAATACTTTAGATATATGAAACGATAGTTTCTCGGGTATCCCGGGTTAGCTGAATGTCCTTTTCGATGGAATCTCATCCATCATTTTCAAACTGTTTACTCGACGATGTTTCGACGATAGATGCTCTTTAGCATCTCTCTAGCATCTCTTTAGCTCTCTCTAGCATTTGTCGAAACACCGTGGAGTAAGAGCTTTGAAAATGATGGTTGAGATTCCATCTAAACGTCAGCGACATCGTCTACCAGTGGACATTCAGCTTAACGGGATACCTGAGAAACTATCGTTATATATATATATATATATATATATATATATATTGTTTCGAAGATACAGGGCGAACAAAATTTGCGACAACCATATTCGATATTTTTGAAATCATTAATGTAAATAAAAGTAGGGTGTACGCCCATGAGTTTATCAACTACAAAAAAATTTTTTTTTCGATCTCGATCACTTGGAACGGCTGGTTATACTAGTAAGTGGATTTCATCGGTCGCATTTGTTTACATAGATTGAGTGACGTTTGGCTGTTTGACGTGTCTTAAATAGTGAGTGAAGTCCTCTATCATAATGCATACAAACGCCGAGATGACTGACATGCACTTCATGTATGGACTTGCTGATGAAAATGCATTACAAGCTAAGCGATTGTACAGTGAACGATTTCCAGCCCGTAATGTCCCCGACCGAAAAATCTTCGAAAACATTCATCGACGTCTTCGTGAAACAGGCACACTGAAACGAACTGGAGGGTCAGGAAGATCACTGACTGTAAGAACGGTATAATTGAAACAGAATGTGCTGGACATGATAGCGGAAGAGCCTGGTAGTTCTACGCGAAAAATTGCAAATACTTTGAATGTGAGTCACTGGACAGTTTGGAAAATTCTTAAGGACAATTTGTTGTATCCATATCACATTCAACGCGTTCAGGCACTACTACCTGTTGATTTTCCTCCACGTATTGCATTATGTCAATGGATATTGAAAACTTTACTTCGCATCCCTCTTTTCCTTTCACAAATTCTTTTCACAGATGAAGCCACTTTCGCAAGAAACGCAATAAGGAATTTTCATAATAACCATGTATGGGCAGATGAAAATCCGCATGAGGTATGCGAAGATAATTTTCAACATCAGTTCTCGTTGAATGTTTGGGTTGGAATTGTAGGTGACTATCTAATTGGACAGGTATTTCTATCACAAAGACTTACTGGCGAGGTGTATCGCAACTTTTTGGAAGCAACGCTGCCTGAGTTTCTAAACAAGGCATGAAATGTGGTTTATGCACGATGGTGCACCACCACATTTCAGTTTGGTTGATCGTGACTTTTTAACAGCAACATACGGATATCGCTGGATTGGTCGAAGTGGGCCACACGCATGGCCTGCTCGATCCCCGGACTTAAACCCCCTTGATTATTTCTGCTGGGGATATCTGAAGTCATTAGTTTACGCTACTCCATTGAAGAATTTGGATGATTTGCGAAATCGGATAATTGCTGGGTGTAACTCAATTAGAAACGACCCTGGCGTGTTTGAAAGAGTTCGGTAGTCAATGACGAGAAGATTGAATGCTTGTATCAACACTGGAGGAAGTCATTTTGAACATTTATTGTAGATTGAGCAACTTTACATATACTTTTGGATAATGAAATGTTGTTAATGTCGTAAATTTTGTTCACCCTGTATCTTCGAAACAAAGGGGTTTTTCAAAAATCATCATACAACAAAATATTCTTAGAATAAGTCAAGGAATAACCCCTTTAATTTTTGCCGCGTGATTACCTAACACACTGTATATATATATATATATATATATATATATATATATATATATATATATATATATATATATATATATATATATATATATATATACCAGGTGTCCCATTAAGGATGGATCGCGGCCGTATCTTGAAAACTATTTATCCCACAGCTTTGTGGAAAAAAATATTATACTAAACTGACTGTGAAAAATTCACCAAAAATCTTTTTAAGCTTCTAAAACGCCTGCAAGAGGGCGTGACGCGCTAAACATTTTTAAAAATAATTTTTTTTGTGTATTTTCAAGTGTTAACCGAGTAAGAAGAATTCTCAGTTATAATTAGCAAACTGTCTCCTACAACTTTGTTTTTATGACATTTTGTCGTAACTTCGTGAATAAAGAAGTGGGGGGGGGGGAGTTTGACCTATCTAGATAAAAAGTCGTCTAATGTCTGTTTGCCTAAACCGGATTTCCTCAATTTGGATTCATTTAAAAGGCAATTGCTGCAACAATCAGATAATCTGGGAGATAAATTATTTAGTTTATAAATGCAACCGCGAGGTGGCGTTACATTCAACAATAGCTTTTTTGAAGTTTTGTTCAGTTTTTTCAAATGGAATGGTACAGCTTTTTTTTACATGGTTAGAAAGGTAATTTAAAGAGGAATCATCCAGTGAAAACCCGAAATCGATATCTCTGACATGTCAAGAGATATTTCGATTTTTCTGAAAAAATCCGTTAGTTTTAATTTTTACCGTAATATTAAGTTAAAAATTGGTCTTAATATGGTACAGCTTTTATTACATGGCTTGAAAGGTAATTTAAAGAGGAATCATCCAGTGAAAACCCGAAATCGATATCTCTGACATGTTAAGAGATATTTCGATTTATATATAATGGATTTGGTTGTTGCCCCTGACGGCATTCGAAATCGATAATAAGCCGCATACGATTAAGAATCATAGGAATAGGTCTTGGAAAATTTCAACCTTGCTTTTCGAGGTAAGTTTAGTCTTTCTGCAGGAGAGTGGGAACAGCTTGATGACGCCGTGTTCTTTGCAGATTGCTCAAAGGCTCTTTGTTGATTGGTGCAGAGAAATGCTCAAATAGTACAATCGTGGTACGTCAAAAGCCGTGTATAACATAGCTGGCGAATTTTGGATCTATACGTTTCAGCTCGAAAGTAAACATGAGTTGACTTAATGGGTATATCAAAACGAGCCATACCCAATGAACGTTGTTCGCGCAAGAAGCATTTCGAAGCCTGTTTTTTGGGATAAATGAGCATATGGCTACAGTGCCACCAGAGATTTGTAGAACGGTCAATTCTGAATAGTACACAACCATTTATTTTCCAGAAGTGTTTGAAAAAATAAGAAAGAACAACCGCGGAATCATCCTTCACAATAACAACGCAAGTTCCCACACATCGTACGAACAACTCAATATTTGACCGATCAAAACATCGAATTGATGGGTCATCAGCAGTACAGTCCTGATTTGGCATCCAATGATTTCTTTTTGTCCCCGTCCGTGAAAAATAAACCTCTTGATCAACGATGGTCCCCTGTTTTTTTGGGATAAATTTTCATGTGGCTGTAAACAGTGTAGTGATACTGTAGTATCACTAGAGAATCGTAGAACGGTTAGTTCTGAATACACAGTCAGTTTGCCAGAAGTCTTTGACAATACGAGCTCTCACCCATCAATGTTTGACCGATCAAAACATCAAATTGATGGGTCATCCGCCGTACAATCCTGATTTGATGCATAACGATTTCTTTTTCTTCTCCTCCGTGAAGAATAAACTATCTGGTCAACGCTTTTCGACTCGAGAAGAAGCAGTTGATGCGTTCAAAACGCATGTTTTGGATATACCTCAATCGGAATGGAAAAAATGCTCAAAAAATGATTTAAACGAATACAAAAGTATATCGATTATCGCGGAGAATATTTCAAAAACAACAAAACCATTTTCAATGATAAATATTTGTCTTTATTTATTATTTCGAATACATAAATAGCAACCTTCGTAAAAGTGCAAATAGTAACAGGACTTATGAACAAGAACCTAACAGGAACAAGACTTATGTAATAGGATGTGTAGGAAAGAATTTAAACAGAAAAATGCAAAAAAACCATGAGCGAAAAACAGAAACCATATTATTCAGGCAAGTTTCCAATTATTAATATAACGCTTCGATAACTTTACGGTTCATTATTTTTACATGCTCCATTATGTCATATAAATAGAAGATAGTTTAGATTTATCATCAGATTGAATCATCTCCTGATAATGCTAACTTACTCGACGAAACCTACGTCGATAAATGAGAAAAGTTATTTGGTGTGGTGGTAAATCTCTTCGAGTTCGAAGGTTGTAACAGAAGATTTGAATTAGAAAGGACGCTCTATTTTCTTAATTAAGAAGCAAAATGGTATGAAAGATCAGAGCAGATCAGAAAGATATTCTGTCAGATGCCAAGGGCAGTCATACCATAGATGGATGTATCAAAACGAATGTTAAAGCGCGAGAACTTATAAAGAAAAAGCCGACGTTTTTTTCGCTATTTAATCTCGTTGTTCAATGTTTTGTCGATGTAAAACTACGACAAATTTCACGGCAAACAAACAGTATTCATTTATGGAATGTGTCGCCGGCAGAAGATAAGATCCCCACCCTTGTCCCGGTAGCGACCTCATTTTCCGGCGTCGAGTCAACTTCAAAGAAAAACAGGGAAACCTATTCGTCGTCATCTTTTAGCTGTATCTACGCCTTTTCTAAAATAAGTTCGCCTAAGACGCAGTAGCCCTGATTAGCGATGAGTCCTTCCTTTCGTTCTTTCTGCCTAACCTGTTTTTAACAAAAGTGGAACAGAAAAAATAGAGAAAATTATGTAGCAAGAATTAAAAGCGCAACGGAAAAGGTTGAAGTTGTTTAATGTCGAATAAGTTGTTAAAGAGCACTTTTTTTTGCGTCAGTTATTGAAGTAGTTTTTAATTTTACCACACGGTTGGTGAAAAAGATTAAAAAACTTTGTTTGCGAATGCTGAATGATTATTTTAAAGTTTAGTCCACCGTTTTATAATGGGACGGCAGCTGACACAATAATTAATGGATTAAAAATGATAACGTCCTAATCAGTGTGTTTTTTGACTGTCTCATTTATCTCTCTCAGTAATGATTCATTTTATTTTGATGGAGGGAGTTACCTGGTATATTATATATTATATATATATATATATATATATATATATATATATATATATATATATATATATATATATATATATATATATATATATTATTATTAATATTCACGTATGGGCCCTGGTGGACCACGCGAAGTACAATTAGAGGCGTTTGTTGTTGTTAGCCTTCCTTTGAGCCCATACTAATATCATTCTTTCGCTATGAGCTTTTTTCCTTTCGTCAGACCAAGTTGTTCCAGTCTTCCTACATTTTTCTCTCTGACCAACCTTCCAAACGTTAACCTTGTGTCTGAAAAAACCTCTATCCTGAATTTCACTTTGTGTAATATCTGCTGATCTTAGGTCCTCTTTTATTGCCGCAATCCATTTAATTATTTCTACTTTAGCTCTACTCCTATTTTCATAAAATTCGACTATTTGTCTAGTTAGCCTACTCGGATTCATCCGTTTGATGTGTCCGTAAAACTTAAGTCTTCTTTTTCTCATATCGCTATGTATATCTGTGTATTGTTTGATTTCTTGGTTTTCTCGAAGTCGGTATGTTGTGCTATTTATTTGTTTGGGGCCTAGGATTTTTCTTATGATTTTTCTTTCCTTCTTTTCAATGTCCTCGATGTCCCTCTTTGTATTCAAAATGAGCGTTTCTGCAGCATATAGACATTCTGGTTTAATAACCGTGTTGTAATGTCTCAGTTTTGTGTTTTTAGATAGGCATTTTTTGTTGTAAATATTTTGTGTAAGTCTCAATGCCGTTTCCATTTTTTGACATCTACCCTTATTGGCCGCTTTTTCCAACCCATTTTCCATGATTATTTCACCCAAATATTTGAATTGAGAGACTCGTCTTATGTTACCATATTTTGTATTTAGAAATGGTGTTCTTAGTCTGTTGCAGGTCATGTATTGTGTCTTTTCAAAGGATATTTGGAGTCCTACCTTTTCTGCTGTTTCTTTTAGGATTTCAATCTGTTTTTGAGCCGTTAATACATCTTGAGCTAAAATTGCTAGATCATCAGCAAATGCCAGACAATCAATTTTGATGTTGGTTCTCCCCAGTTTAATGGGCTGGTCAATATTCAGTGCTGACTTTTTTTCACGCCACTCCTGTATTACTTTTTCTAAAACACAGTTAAATAAGAGTGGCGAGAGTCCATCCCCTTGTCTCACACCAGTTTTAATTTCGAAGGGTTCTGAGATGTCACCTATGAATTTAACTTTTGACCTCGGGTTAGTTAACGTTGCTTTAATAATTGCCAGCATTTTCAGATCTAGTCCTTGTTCTTTCAAGATTCGGAATAAAGCTTCGCGGTCAATAGAATCATATGCTTTTTTGAAATCCACAAATGTACAGACGAGATTTTTATTGTACAGTTTTTGATGTCTTAGAATCAACTTTAGATTCAGGATCTGTTCAGGGCAGGATCTGCCCGGTCGAAAACCCGCCTGATATTCACCAATGTTCGGTTCTAACTGTCCCTGTGCTCTGTCTAATAGACATTGAGATAGAATCTTGTAACAAACTGGGAGAATAGATATTCCTCTATAGTTGTTTACATCCGTTCTATCTCCTTTCTTATGTAGTGGATGGATTAGAGCATCTTTCCAGTCTTCCGGAATCCGTTCGGTTCACCTAACTTCTTGTAGAATTTTGGTTATTTCCTTGATTGTACCTGGACCAGCGGATTTCAAAAGTTCCGCAGTGATTCCATCTTCACCAGAAGCTTTGTTATTTTTAAGCCGCTTGATTTGCCTAATAATTTCATCTTCATTCGGTGGTAATGAATCTGGGTTTGTTTGTTTAGGGTTTAGTGTTGGTAATTTGTTTAAGGGCTCAGGACAGTTTAGTATTTGTTCAAAATATTTCGCAAGTTCTTTGCAATTGTCTTGGTTATTTAGAGCTAGTTGTCCGTTTTCCTTTTGAAAGCTTAGGCTCTGCGGTTGATAGCCTGTTAATTTAGTTTTAAATGTTTTGTAAAAGTTTCGGGTGTTATTTTTTTGGAAATCTTTTTCTATTTCATTAAGTTCATTGTTTTCATATTTTCTTTTAGTTTGTCTAATTAGCTTCGATGTTTCTTTTCTTACTTCCAAAAAGATGTTATAGTTTATTGCTGTTTTTTGACTGTTCCAATCTTTGAATGCTTTACTTCGGCTTAATACTGCTTGCTCGCAAACTTCATCCCACCACGGATGTTTTCTACGTTTTTGTAAAGGGACCAACTTTAAGGCTGTTTTAATAATTTTTCGTTTTAATTCTTGCCAGTTCTGTGCAGGTTGTTTATCAAGCTCTTCAGTTAGGGCAGGTTTTATTTTCGTTGGGTCAAACTTTGGTATTAGCAACCCCTTTTGAATAAGTTTTCGAGGTTTTAAGCTAAGTTTGATTCTAGTCAAGTAGTGATCCGTGTCTATATTTGCTCCTTTCCTGACTTGAACATTCAAAATCTCTTTATAATTGGGGTACGAAATGGCAACATTGTCAATTTGAAATTCACCCATGAACGTGTTTGGGCACCTCCAGGTCTTTTGTTTTGTTATTTTCTTCTTAAAATGGGTTGACATTATTTTTAGATTAAACTGCGAACATAGTTCAACCAATCTTCTACCATTATGGTTAGTCCATTTATGAGCGGGAAAACTGCCGACTGTTTTCCTGTACTTTTTTTCTTTCCCTAGTTGGGCGTTGAAATCACCCAATAGGATTTTTACATGGTTAGAGGGAATTTTAGAGTTAGTGTTTTCCAGAATTTCCCAGGACTTATTTACTTTTTCAGGATTACATTTATTTTCGTCGTTAACTGGGAGGTGTGCATTGATTAATGTATAGTTTTTGTTAGCACACTTGAGGGATAGTGTCATAAGTCGATTATTTACTGGCTGGACATTTGTTATAGAACCAAGCATGTTTCTTGAGACAGCGAAAGCAACACCGAGATGTGGTGTATTTTTGAGTATTCTTTTGTCCGTTTTACTTTTAAAAAGTCTGTAGTTGCCGAATTCCAAGGTGTTATCATCTATCAATCTGGTTTCTTGCAAAGCTAAAATTTGGATTTTTTGCTGATTTAATGTTCGCCCCAATTCGTGTAGTTTTCCTGGACGCAGGAGAGAATTGATATTTACCGTTCCAAAGAAAGTTTTTATTTTCGGTTTCAGACGTTGGCCAGAGGTCTCCGACTCCCTCTGAAAGACTTTGCGTTTAAGCCCGGACGCCCCAGAATCCGAAAGTCCGGTTGTACCAGCAAAGCTGGCAGAGGAATGTCTACCTCCTGGGGTAATTTTGTAATTACTAGAACGCTTCATCTTGTACTTTGAATTAAAGGTTTGAACCATGACGGTTCAGAGGTTAAGACTGGAGGGGTTAGTTCCAGAATTTAAATATCAGCCGCACCACTGGTGAACAGACGCTGACCACTCAGCCGCTTGATACAAGACAGACGCTAAGTGGATTTAGCTTTCTTTTTGCCTTGGTTCGGGGCTGCTTATTTTGGGATATTCGCAGCTGTCCATTAATATCTAATGGAAGTTTCACTATCCACCACCCGTGACCCGGCAGTACCTTAGGCGAGGTATACTGGATATATATATATATATATATATATATATATATATATATATATATATATATATATATATATATATATATATATATATATATATATATATATATATATATATATATATATATATATATATATATATATATATATATATATATATATATATATATATATATATATATATATATATATATATATATATATATATATATATATATATACCCTTTATCCTTTACAAAAACATAGAAAACATTCGTGGTGGGATGAAGTTTGCGAGCAAGCAGTATTAACCCGAGATAAAGTATTCAAAGAGTGTCTTTCCAAATAACTCGACGGCGCACTACTCATCAGAAATGATAATGCGGAAAAGTACAGACGGCAAAAACAGTAGAATTTGCATTGCGTTCCGAGATTTTCGCTTTGTTTGGAACGTCGGTCTCGTTATCGAGCCCGAACAATGAAAAATGTAAATTTCTTCGACGCTATTATCGAAGCCGACGCTGTATATTAATAGGATATTAACAGGTACTATCTTAAGAAACTTATTTCGATTTCTTGATTGTATTCAAGAAAAACGTTTGATTATATTTTGAAAAATGACTCTTAAGGATATAGTATCTTTAATTATATACACACATACAACATTTCCGCCTAAGATTCATATTGAAACTAATGAAATGGTATATTTAGCTGAGGTTGGCGATACTTGATGGAAATTCATTTTAAATAAACAAAGTAAGATTTATGTCCACTATAATTAAAACTTATATGTATTACAATTGCTTCGACACAGAGTGTCTGTCCCAAATAAAAAAATATTAAACTTTACAGTAAGAAAAGTAGTAACAGCAAAGTATAGCAGTCTAAATGCGCAATAAAATTTTTCAAAAGTGAATCATTCAAGTCTACGAGTCCAGTATACTTCGCCTAAGGTACTGGACGGGTCACGAGTGATCTATAGTGAAAGTTCCATTAGGACAGCTGCGAATATCCCAAAATAAGCAGCCCCAAACCAAGGTAAAAACTAAATCCACTTAGCGTCTGACTTGTATGAAGCGGTTGAATGGTCAGCGTCTGTTCACCAGTGGTGCGGCTGAGATTTGAATTCTGGAACTAGCCGTGGTAGTGGTTGTGGATGGGAACAAGTTTGTGAGCAGGCAGTATTAAGCCGTTGTAAAGCAGTCAAGGAGTGGAACAGTAAAAAAACAGCAATAAACTATAACATCGTTTTGGAAGTAAGAAAAGAAACATCGAAGCTAATTAGGTAAACTTAAAGAAAATATGAAAACAATCAACTTAATGAAATAGAAAAAGATTAAAAAAAAATAACACCCGAAAGTTTTACAAAACATTTAAAACCAAATTAACAGGCTATCAACTCCAAAGTATTTGCTTCCGAAAGGAAAACGGACAATTAGCTCTAAATAAACAAGACAATTGCAAATAATTGGCCAAATATTTTGAACAACTACTATACAGTCCTTAGTCCTTAAATAGATTACCAACACTAAACCCTAAACAAACAAGTCCAGGAAAATCTCGTCTCCGATTAATCCTAGCATCTGAGTTAACAGGTAGAAATAAAATACAAGCTATATGTTCACTTGCAATTCCAATTCTGCAATATAATTTTGGTATCATAAAATGGACGTCAGGTGAAATCGAAAAATTGGACAGGAAAACTATAAAATTACTCACTATATATGGTTTACATCATTCAAGAGCAGATGTAGAGAGATTATATGTCAGTGGTAAGGAATGGGGGAGAGGTTTAATGCAGGTCGAAGGGACTTATAAAGCAGCTATTATCGGTCTGGCACAATATATAAAAGTTTATGACAGAAATCAAACAAATATACATTCACTACAAAAAAACAGCAAATATTTATAAGAACCAATTGGAAATAGACATAGGAGACTCTGTGGGCAACAACATAAAAATAAATATAAAAAATAAAATTGCAGACACCCTTAAGAAAACTTGGCAAAATAAAATCATGCATGGCCAATATCCTAGAAATATAGATGATCGTGTAGTGGATAAAACACAAACATTTAAATGGCTAACAGAAGGGAAGCTTAAGGGCGAAACAGAGGCAACTATAGTGGCAGCACAAGATCAGGCGATCGCTACAATATATCATCAAAAGCATATACAACACATGGATGTCGATAGCAAATGTAGATTATGCAGAACATACGACGAGACAATAGAACACGTACTTAGCGGATGGGCCTATACTTACCAAAAAAGAATATTTAGATAGACATAATAAAGTTGCAAAGTTGATTCACTTTAATATTCGTTGAAAGCTTGGAATAGAAACTTGCCAGAAATGGTATGAAAACCAACCCCAACAAGTATCAACCGATGGACAAAAAACTGTCTTATGGGATCAACAAATTCAAACTGATCGGACAATATTAGCCAACAGACCAGACATACTTATTAAAGATTTAGAACAAAAAACCTGTACCATCAGATAGAAGTTTCGCTGACGTTTCGATTGAATCTTATCCATCTTTTTCAAAGTTTTTATATATATATATATATATATATATATATATATATATATATATATATATATATATATATATATATATATATCATCATCATCATCATCATCAGCCCGCATAGATCCACTGCAGGATGAAGGCCTCTTCAGCATGCTTCCAACCTTCACGGTCCTGGGCTTTCCTCTGCCACTCGGGTCCAATATACTTAACGATGTCATCAGTCCATCGTGCTTTCGGTCTTCTTCGCGGACGTTTGCGATCAAGCAGTATCCACTCCAGGATTGCCTTGGTCCATCTGTCGTCCCATCGCCTCGCTATATGGCCTGCCCATCTCCATTTCAACTGTTTTACTCTTCCCATGATGTCGCAGACTTTTGTTTGTTCCCTGATCCATGCGCAGGACTTTCTGTCTCGTCTTGTAATGCCAAGCATACATCTTTCCATTCCCCTCTGTTGTGCCACCCGAAGTTTTTGAATTGATTGCGATGTGAGCGTCCAGGTTTCACTTCCATATGTCATAATGGGTAGAACGCACTGATCGAATACTTTTCTTTTCAGGCAAAGTGGGAGTCTGCTCTTAAACACTATGTTGAGCCTACCAAATGCCTGCCAGCCACATTTAACACGCCGTTCCACCTCCCGGGCGGTATTCCCCTCCATGGAAATCCTCTGCCCAAGATATATAAAGCTGTCCACAATCTCTAAATCCCTTCCTAGAACTGAAATTCTTCTGTCTTGAGCGAAGTTATTGAACATAACCTGACTCTTTTTCAGGTTTATTTTCAAGCCAAATGGTTCGCCAGCCCTTTGCAGTTCTTGTATGCGTCTTTGCAGCTCCTCTGGGTCTTGTGAAATGAGAATAATATCATCTGCAAATCTAAGATGGTTTAAGTTTACACCATTGATCTTTACACCATCCTGTTCCCAATCCAGTTTACGGAATACTTCTTCAAGGCCAGCCGAGAAAAGAATAGGCGATATTGCGTCACCCTGCCGTACACCTCGTTCTATATTAATTCCCACTTCAAGATCATCAAGGTGAATTGTGGCTGTAGCTCCATCATATATCGATTCTAATAGGTTTACATAGGCTCTCTCTACACCTTGGCTAAGCAGTGCATCCATTATCGCATGCTTTGAGATGGAATTAAATGCTTTTTCGTAGTCGATAAAAGCCAAGCACAGTGGCATGGTGTATTCGTTGTGCCTTTCTATGACCTGCTGTACAACCTGGATGTGATCCATTGTACTGAATCCACTTCTGAATCCTGCTTGTTCTCTTGGTTGTGCGTCAGTCAGTTTTTTTAATATTCTTTTAGAAATTATCTTAGTGAAAACTTTGTACATCACTGATAGGAGGCTTATTGGACGGCAGTTCTTTAAATCTTCCTGTGCTCCTTTTTTATGTAAAAGGATCACTTCTGCATTTTTCCATAAGTCCGGTACTTTTTGTTCTTTGAGGCATTTTGAGTATAATTTTATATAATAATATATATATATATATATATATATATATATATATATATATATATATATATATATATATATATATATATATATATATATATATATATATATATATATAAACCCTAAAATACCTTAAAGTTGAGAGACAAAGACAGATGTTCTGACAAATGTTTTCACAGGTGTGAGATTTAACGATAGTTTCTCGGGTTCCTCCTGTTAGCTGAATGTCCACTACGGACGGTTTCGCTGACGTTTCGATTGAATCTTATCCATCTTTTTCAAAGCGTTTACTCGACGATGCGTTTACTCGAACGCTAAGCTAAGCATTAGTCGCGACGATAGTCGATAACGATAGTTTCTCGGGTATCCCGTATTAGCTGAATGAAGTCCCTTCGAGTTTTATTAGTTGTTATACAAATTAATCTATTATATAGAAAACAGTAAACAATTTAACACTATCTCATAGCCAATTAAGCTGGTGTTTTCTTAACTCCATCAGCTAAAAATACCCACGAGATAAGTTTTGTTCGACTTTTGCGACAAATATCCCCGAATATCAGCACTCCAAACCCTCGTGCGAAACTCGGAAGTGAAAGTTTTTTCCGCCGACTCGAAGGCGGCACGATAAAAAATCTTCCCAATTTACTTGCTACCGGCAAAGCACTCGTCGGCATTAACGCCCGTCTTTTTCTGCATGCCGGACACGTTTTGGTCAAATTGATTTCGAATTCAGATGTGCTGACATGCTTTGCCGTGGCCTTCATCCTACGGAAATCCTTTTTTTTTCCACCTACGATTTCTTTTTTATTCGAAAGAAAAGTTTGGAGGAAGGAATATGTGTTGAAAACCGACTATGATCCATAGAACTTCAATGATAAAAGGCCAAAATATATGTCTAAATTAAGTAAGTAGGCGGGAGTTTTTTGAGTAAGATTAATAATTTTAGTATGACAGCGCATGAGATTGACCGAAAAGACTGATATTTCGTTCAGAAACGCCTACAGTCCACCCAGTGCCATATAAGCATGTTCTGGGGATATAGGATTGTTAAGCGTAAAATGTGCTTCATTTCTAGTGTAAATAAATGGTCATTATATTATTTTACTAGGCGAGGCATGTGATGCGCCTTTTTCGAATTTTTCAAAGAGGCTGAATTTCATTTAAAAAATCTTACAGCCCATCCAGTGGGATATAGGTATATTCTGTGGATATACGATTGTTAAGCGTGAAATTTGCTTTATTTCTAGTGTAAATATGAATGGTCATTATAATATTTAACTAGGCGCGGCATGAGATGTGCGTGTTTCAAATGTTTCGAAAAAGATAATTTTTCATTTGGAAAATCCTACAGCCCATCCAGTGCCATATAGTAATATTCTGGACATATAGGATTGTTAAGCGTAAAATTGGCTTCATTTTGAGTGTAAATAAATGGTCATTAAAATAAATTTACTAGAAGCGACATAAGATGCGCGTTTTTCGAATTTTTCGAAAATCTGTTTTTTTAGAAAATCCTACAGCCTATCCAATGCCATATAATGATATCCTGGAGATATAGAATTGATAAACGTAAATTTTGTTTCATTTCTAGTGTAATTGTAATTGGTCATTATCATATTTTACTAGGCGCTGCATCAGATGCGCCTTTTTCGAATTTTTCGAAAAGGCTGATTTTTCATTTAGAATATACTACAGCCCATCCAGTGCAATATAGTGATATTCTGGGGATATAAGATTGTTAAGCCTGAAATTTGCTTTATTTATATTATAAATAAATGGTCATTATAATACATATACCATGAGTGGCATGAAATGCGTTTCTTTTTAAATTTTGTCAAAAGTGTTGATTGATTTGCCCGTTACTTTTTGATAGTTAATTTTTTAAAAAGGAACACACATTTTTTTTATAAATAAAAATAAATAAATAAATAAATAAATAAAAGTGATAAATAACAAAGTAAAAAATTGTTTTATTCCTTTTTTTCTAAAAAGTATAATTTTTCATTTAGAAAATCCTACAGGCCATGCAGTGCCATAAAGGCATATTTTGTGGATATAAGATTGTTAAACATGAAATTTGCTTCATTTTTAGTGTAAATAATTGGTCATTATTACATTTTACTAGGCGCTGCATGAGATGCGTCTTTTTCAAATTTTTCGAAAAGTCTGATTTTTCATTTGGAAAACTCTACAGCCCATCCAGTGCAATATAGTGATATTATGGGGATATAAGATTGTTAAGCGTGAAATTTGCTTCATTTTTAGTGTAAATAGTTGGTCATTATTACATTTTACTACGCGCTGCATGAGATGCGCCTTTTTCAAATTTTTCGAAAAGTCTGATTTTTTATTTGGAAAAGTTTTTCAGCCCATCCAGTGCAATATAGTGATATTCTGGGGATGTAGGATTGTTAAGCGTGAAATTTGCTTCATTTTTAGTGTAAATAATTGGTCATTATTACATTTCATTAGGCGCTGCATGAGATGCGCCCTTTTCAAATTTTTCGAAAAGTCTGATTTTTCATTTGGAAAAGTCTACTGTCCATCCAGTACCATATAGTGATATTCTGGGGATATAGGATTGTTAAGCGTGAAATTTGCTTCATTTTTAGTGTAAATAATTGGTCATTATTACATTTTATTAGGCGCTGCATAAGATGCGCCTTTTTCAAATTTTTCAAAAAGTCTGATTTTTCATTTGGAAAAGTTTACAGTCCATCCAGTACCATATAGTGATATTCTGGGGATATAGGATTGTTAAGCGTGAAATTTGCTTCATTTTTAGTGTAAATAATTGGTCATTATTACATTTTATTAGGCGCTGCATGAGATGAGCCTTTTTCAAATTTTTCGAAAAGTCTGATTTTTCATTTGGAAAAGTCTACAGTCCATCCAGTACCATATAGTGATATTATGGGGATATAGGATTGTTAAGCGTGAAATTTGCTTCATTTTTAGTGTAAATAATTGGTCATTATTACATTTTACTAGGCGCTGTATGAGATGCGCCTTTTCAAATTTTTCGAAAAGTCTGATTTTTCATTTGGAAAAGTTTTTCAGCCCATCCAGTGCAATATAGTGATATTCTGGGGATGTAGGATTGTTAAGCGTGAAATTTGCTTCATTTTTAGTGTAAATAATTGGTCATTATTACATTTTATTAGGCGCTGCATGAGATGCGCCCTTTTCAAATTTTTCGAAAAGTCTGATTTTTCATTTGGAAAAGTCTACAGTCCATCCAGTATCATATAGTGATATTCTGGGGATATAGGATTGTTAAGCGTGAAATTTGCTTCATTTTTAGTGTAAATAATTGGTCATTATTACATTTTATTAGGCGCTGCATAAGATGCGCCTTTTTCAAATTTTTCGAAAAGTCTGATTTTTCATTTGGAAAAGTCTACAGTCCATCTAGTACCATATAGTGATATTACAGGGATATAGGATTGTTAAGCGTGAAATTTGCTTCATTTTTAGTGTAAATAATTGGTCATTATTACAATTTACCAGGCGCTGCATGACATGCGCCTTTTTCAAATTTTTCGAAAAGTCTGATTTTTTATTTGGAAAAGTTTTTCAGCCCATCTAGTTCAATATAGTGATATTCTGGGGATATAGGATTGTTAAGCGTGAAATTTGCTTCATTTTTAGTGTAAATAATTGGTCATTATTACATTTTACTAGGCGCTGCATGAGATGCGCCTTTTTCAAATTTTTCGAAAAGTCTGATTTTTCATTTGGAAAAGTTTTTCAGCCCATCCAGTGCAATATAGTGATATTCTGGGGATGTAGGATTGTTAAGCGTGAAATTTGCTTCATTTTTAGTGTAAATAATTGGTCATTATTATATTTTATTAGGCGCTGCATGAGATGCGCCCTTTTCAAATTTTTCGAAAAGTCTGATTTTTCATTTGGAAAAGTCTACAGTCCATCCAGTGCAATATAGTGATATTCTGGGGATATAGGATTGTTAAGCGTGAAATTTGCTTCATTTTTAGTGTAAATAATTGGTCATTATTACATTTTACTAGGCGCTGCATTAGATGCGCCTTTTTCAGATTTTTCGAAAAGTCTGATTTTTTATTTGGAATAGTTTTTCAGCCCATCCAGTGCAATGTAGTGATATTCTGGGGATATAAGATTGTTAAGCGTGAAATTTGCTTCATTTCTAGTGTAAATAAATCATTATTATAATATTTAACTAGAGACGGCATGAGGCTCATCTCATGCTGTCTCTAGTTTTTCGAATTTTTCGAGAATGATGATTTTTCATTTAGAAAATCCTACAGCCCATCAAGTGTCATATAAGCATATTATGGGTATATAGGATTGTTAAGAGTAAAATTGGCTGCATTTTTAGTGTAAATAAATGGTCATTATAATACATATAGCATGAGCGGTATAAAATGCGTCTTTGTCGAATTTTTCGAAAAGGCTGATTTTTTATTTAGAACATCCCACAGCCCATCCAGCGTCATATAGTGATATTCTGAGGATATAGAATTGTTAAGCGTAAAAATTTCTTAATTTCTAATGTAAATAAATGGTAATTATAATATTTTACTAGGCGCTGTATGAGATGCGCCTTTTCAAATTTTTCGAAAAGTCTGATTTTTCATTTGGAAAAGTTTTTCAGCCCATCCAGTGCAATATAGTGATATTCTGGGGATGTAGGATTGTTAAGCGTGAAATTTGCTTCATTTTTAGTGTAAATAATTGGTCATTATTACATTTTATTAGGCGCTGCATGAGATGCGCCCTTTTCAAATTTTTCGAAAAGTCTGATTTTTCATTTGGAAAAGTCTACAGTCCATCCAGTATCATATAGTGATATTCTGGGGATATAACATTGTTAAGCGTGAAATTTGCTTCATTTTTAGTGTAAATAATTGGTCATTATTACATTTTATTAGGCGCTGCATGAGATGCGCCTTTTTCAAATTTTTCGAAAAGTCTGATTTTTCATTTATATAGTGGTATTCTGGGGATATAGGATTGTTAAGCGTGAAATTTGCTTCATTTTTAGTGTAAATAATTGGTCATTATTACATTTTACTAGGCGCTGCATGAGATGCGCCTTTTTCAAATTTTTCGAAAAGTCTGATTTTTTATTTGAAATAGTTTTTCAGCCCATCCAGTGCAATATAGTGATATTCTGGGGATATAAGATTGTTAAGCGTGAAATTTGCTTCATTTCGAGTGTAAATAAATCTTTATTATAATATTTAACTAGAGACGGCATGAGGCCCATCTCATGCCGTCTCTAGTTTTTCGAATTTTTCGAGAATGATGATTTTTCATTTAGAAAATCCTACAGCCCATCAAGTGTCATATAAGCATATTCTGGGTATATAGGATTGTTAAGCGTAAAATTAACTGCATTTCTAGTGTAAATAAATGGTCATTATAATACATATAGGATGAGCGGTATAAAATGCGTCTTTGTCGAATTTTTCGAAAAGGCTGATTTTTCATTTAGAAAGTCCTACAGCCCATGCGTTGCCATATAGTGATGTTCTGGGCATATAGGATTGTTAATCCTGTGTGAAATTTGCTTTATTTTGAGTGTGAATAAATTGTCATTATAATACAGTTACTATGAGCGGCATGAGTTGCGAATTTTTCGAAAAGTCTGATTTTTCATTTAGAAAATCCTACAGCCCATCCAGTGCAATATAGTAATATTCTGGGGATATAGGATTGTTAAGCGTAAAATTTGCTTCATTTCTAGTGTAAATAAATGGTCACTATATTATTTTACTAGGCGAGGCATGTGATGCGCCTTTTTCGAATTTTTCACAGAGGCTGATTTTCATTTAAAAAATCTTACAGCCCATCCAGTGGGATATAGGTATATTCTGTGGATATACGATTGTTAAGCGTGAAATTTGCTTTATTTCTAGTGTAAAAATGAATGGTCATTATAATATTTAACTAGGCGCGGCATGAGATGGGCGTGTTTCAAATGTTTCGAAAAAGATAATTTTTCATTTGGAAAATCCTACAGCCCATCCAGTGCCATATAGTAATATTCTGGACATATAGGATTGTTAAGCGTAAAATTTGCTTCATTTCTAGTGCAAATAATTGGTCGTTATTATATTTTCTAGGCGCGGCATGAGATGCATTTTTTTTCGAATTTTTCGAAAAGGTTGATTTTTCATTTAGAAAATCCTACAGCCGATGCAGTGCCATATAGTGATATTCTGGTAAAATAGGATTGTTATGCGTGAAATTTGCTTCATTTTGAGTGTGAATAAATGGTCATTATAATTTTTTTTTTTTCGTTTTTCGGATGTTTTGAAAAGGATGATTTTTCATTTCCTTCAAATCCTACTGCCATATAGTCATATTCTGGGGATATAGGATTGTTAAGCGTGAAATTTGCTTCATTCTGAGTGTGAATAAATGGTCATTATTACATTTTACCAGGCGCTGCATGACATGCGCCTTTTTCAAATTTTTCGAAAAGTCTGATTTTTTATTTGGAAAAGTTTTTCAGCCCATCCAGTACCATATAGTGATATTATGGGGATATAGGATTGTTAAGCGTGAAATTTGCTTCATTTTTAGTGTAAATAATTGGTCATTATTACATTTTACTAGGCGCTGCATGAGATGCGCCTTTTTCAAATTTTTCGAAAAGTTTGATTTTTTATTTGGAAAAGTCTACAGCCCATCCAGTGCAATATAGTGATATTCTGGGGATATAAGATTGTTAAGGGTAAAATTTGCTTCATTTTTAGTGTAAATAATTGGTCATCATTACATTTTATTAGGCGCTGCATAAGATGCGCCTTTTTCAAATTTTTCGAAAAGTCTGATTTTTCATTTGGAAAAGCCTACAGCCCATCCAGTTCAATATAGTGATATTCTGGGGATATAAGATTGTTAAGCGTAAAATTTGCTTCATTTTTAGTGTAAATAATTGGTCATTATTACATTTTATTAGGCGCTGCTGCGTAAGATGCGCCTTTTTCAAATTTTTCGAAAAGTCTGATTTTTCATTTGGAAAAGCCTACAGCCCATCCAGTGCAATATAGTAATATTCTAGGGATATAGGATTGTTAAGCGTGAAATTTGCTTCATTTTTAGTGTAAATAATTGGTCATTATTACATTTTACTAGGCGCTGCATGAGATGCGCCTTTTTCAAATTTTTCGAAAAGTCTGATTTTTTATTTGGAATAGTTTTTCAGCCCATCCAGTGCAATATAGTGATATTCTGGGGATATAAGATTGTTAAGCGTGAAATTTGCTTCATTTCTAGTGTAAATAAATCTTTATTATAATATTTAACTAGAGACGGCATGAGGCCCATCTCATGCCGTCTCTAGTTTTTCGAATTTTTCGAGAATGATGATTTTTCATTTAGAAAATCCTACAGCCCATCAAGTGTCATATAAGCATATTCTGGGTATATAGGATTGTTAAACGTGAAATTTGCTTCATTTTTAGTGTAAATAATTGGTCATTATTACATTTTACTAGGCGCTGTATGAGATGCGCCTTTTTAAAATTTTTCGAAAAGTCTGATTTTTCATTTGGAAAAGTTTTTCAGCCCATCCAGTGCAATATAGTGATATTCTGGGGATGTAGGATTGTTAAGCGTGAAATTTGCTTCATTTTTAGTGTAAATAAATGGTCATTATAATACATATAGGATGAGCGGTATAAAATGCGTCTTTGTCGAATTTTTCGAAAAGGCTGATTTTTCATTTAGAAAGCCCTACAGCCCATGCGGTGCCATATAGTGATGTTCTGGGCATATAGGATTGTTAATCCTGTGTGAAATTTGCTTTATTTTGAGTGTGAATAAATGTCATTATAATACAGTTACTATGAGCGGCATGAGTTGCGAATTTTTCGAAAAGTCTGATTTTTCATTTAGAAAATCCTACAGCCCATCCAGTGCAATATAGTAATATTCTGGGGATATAGGATTGTTAAGCGTAAAATGTGCTTCATTTCTAGTGTAAATAAATGGTCATTATATTATTTTACTAGGCGAGGCATGTGATGCGCCTTTTTCAAATTTTTCGAAAAGTCTGATTTTTATTTGGAAAAGTTTTTCAGCCCATCCAGTGCAATATAGTGATATTCTGGGGATGTAGGATTGTTAAGCGTGAAATTTGCTTCATTTTTAGTGTAAATAAATGGTCATTATAATACATATAGGATGAGCGGTATAAAATGCGTCTTTGTCGAATTTTTCGAAAAGGCTGATTTTTCATTTAGAAAGCCCTACAGCCCATGCGGTGCCATATAGTGATGTTCTGGGCATATAGGATTGTTAATCCTGTGTGAAATTTGCTTTATTTTGAGTGTGAATAAATTGTCATTATAATACAGTTACTATGAGCGGCATGAGGTGCGAATTTTTCGAAAAGTCTGATTTTTCATTTAGAAAATCCTACAGCCCATCCAGTGCAATATAGTAATATTCTGGGGATATAGGATTGTTAAGCGTAAAATGTGCTTCATTTCTAGTGTAAATAAATGGTCATTATATTATTTTACTAGGCGAGGCATGTGATGCGCCTTTTTCAAATTTTTCGAAAAGTCTGATTTTTATTTGGAAAAGTTTTTCAGCCCATCCAGTGCAATATAGTGATATTCTGGGGATATAAGATTGTTAAGCGTAAAATTTGCTTCATTTTTAGTGTAAATAATTGGTCATTATTACATTTTATTAGGCGCTGCGTAAGATGCGCCTTATTCAAATTTTTCGAAAAGTCTGATTTTTCATTTGGAAAAGCCTACAGCCCATCCAGTTCAATATAGTGATATTCTGGGGATATAACATTGTTAAGCGTGAAATTTGCTTCATTTTTAGTGTAAATAATTGGTCATTATTACATTTTATTAGGCGCTGCATGAGATGCGCCTTTTTCAAATTTTTCGAAAAGTCTGATTTTTTATTTGAAATAGTTTTTCAGCCCATCCAGTGCAATATAGTGATATTCTGGGGATATAAGATTGTTAAGCGTAAAATTTGCTTCATTTCTAGTGTAAATAAATCTTTATTATAATATTTAACTAGAGACGGCATGAGGCCCATCTCTTTCAAATGTTTCGAAAAAGATAATTTTTCATTTGGAAAATCCTACAGCCCATCCAGTGCCATATAGTAATATTCTGGACATATAGGATTGTTAAGCGTAAAATTTGCTTCATTTCTAGTGCAAATAATTGGTCGTTATTATATTTTCTAGGCGCGGCATGAGATGCATTTTTTTTCGAATTTTTCGAAAAGGTTGATTTTTCATTTAGAAAATCCTACAACCCATGCAGTGCCATATAGTGATATTCTGGTAAAAGAGGATTGTTATGCGTGAAATTTGCTTCATTTTGAGTGTGAATAAATGGTCATTATAATTTTTTTTTTCGTTTTTCGGATGTTTTGAAAAGGATGATTTTTCATTTAGAAAATCCTACTGCCATATAGTCATATTCTGGGGATATAGGATTGTTAAGCGTGAAATTTGCTGCATTCTGAGTGTGAATAAATGGTCATTATAATACATTTACTATGAGCGGCATGAATTGCGAATTTTTCGAAAAGTCTGATTTTTCATTTAGAAAATCCTACAGCCCATCCAGTGCAATATACTAATATTCTGAGGATATGGGATTGTTAAGCGTGAAATTTGCTTCATTTCTAGTGTAAATGAATGGTCATTATAATATTTAACTAGGCGCGGCATGAGATGGGCGTTTTTCGAATGTTTCGAAAAGGATGATTTTTCATTTAAAAAATCCTACTGTCATATAGTCATATTCTGGGGATATAGGATTGTTAAGCGTGAAATTTGCTTCATTCTGAGTGTGAATAAATGGTCATTATAATACATTTAATATGAGCGGCATGAATTGCGAATTTTTCGAAAAGTCTGATTTTTCATTTAGAAAATCCTACAGCCCATCCAGTGCAATATACTAATATTCTGAGGATATGGGATTAAGCGTGAAATTTGCTTCATTTCTAGTGTAAATGAATGGTCATTATAATATTTAACTAGGCGCGGCATGAGATGGGCGTTTTTCGAATGTTTCGAAAAGGATGATTTTTCATTTAAAAAATCCTACTGCCATATAGTCATATTCTGGGGATATAGGATTGTTAAGCGTGAAATTTGCTACATTCTTAGTGTAATCAAATGGTCATTATAATACATTTACTATGAGCGGCATGAATTGCGAATTTTTCGAAAAGTCTGATTTTTCATTTAGAAAATCCTACATCACATCCAGTGCAATATACTTATTTTCTGAGTATATGGGATTGTTAAGCGTGAAATTTGCTTCATTTCTAGTCTAAATGAATGGTCACTATAATATTTAATTAGGCGCGGCATGAGATGGGCGTTTTCGGAATGTTTCGAAAAGGATGATTTTTCATTTAGAAAATCCTACTGCCATATAGTCATATTCTGGGGATATAGGATTGTTAAGCGTGAAATTTGCTTCATTCTGAGTGTGAATAAATGGTCATTATAATACATTTACTATGAGCGGCATGAATTGCGAATTTTTCGAAAAGTCTGATTTTTCATTTAGAAAATCCTACAGCCCATCCAGTGCAATATAGTAATAATCTGAGGATATGGGATTGTTAAGCGTGAAATTTGCTTCATATCGAGTGTAAATAAATGGTCACTATATTATTATACTAGGCGAGGCATGAGATGTGCCTTTTTCAAATTTTTTGAAGAGGCTGATTTTTGTTTTAGAAAATCTTACAGCCCATCCAGTGGCATATAGGTATATTCTGTGGATATAGGATTATTAACCGTGAAATTTGATTCATTTCTAGTGTAAATGAATGGTCATTATAATATTTAATTAGACGCGGCATGAGATGGGCGTTTTTCGAATGTTTCGAAAAGGATGATTTTTCATTTAGAAAATCCTACTGCCATATAGTCATATTCTGGGGATATAGGATTGTTAAGCATAAAATTTTCTTCATTTTGGGTGTAAATAAAATGTCATTATAATATCTTACTTGGGGTGGCATACGATGCGCCTTTTTCTAATCCTATAGCCCGTTCAATGCCATGTAGACATATTCTGGGATTATAGAATTATTAAGTGTGAAATTTGCTTCATTTTGAGTGTAAATAAATTGTCATTATAATATTTTACTAGGTGTGACATGAGATGCGCTTTTTTCGAATTTTTCGAAAAAGTTGATTATAGGATTATTAATCGTGTAATTTGCTTTAGTTCTAGTGTCAATATGTAATGTGCGTTTTTCGAATTTTTCGAGACAACTGATTTTTCATTCGGAAAATTCTACAACCGATCCAGTGCCTTGTAATATTTTACTTAGTGAGATGTGTCTTTTCGAATTCTCGCTTATGTATTATTCAGAAAATCCTACGGACTAACATAAGCCACATTTACCATATATGGGATTGTTAAGTGTAACATTTGCTTCATTTAGAATGGAAATAATCGTTATTATTATATTTTCCTTGGAGTGGCGTTAGATGCGTATTTTTCAATTTTTTTGAGAAAGATGATTTTTAATTCAGTTAATCTAGAGCCATATACATATTTTCGCCGATGATTCTAACCACCAACAGACGAAACATGTGCCCTTCAATATAAGGGATGGGTGGGGCTAACCATTGCTCATTATGACGGAGACGCAGGTTGTTGTGCGTTCCACATGAGATTGTGGAACCCAACGGTCGGGGGTGCATAACTTCTGACTAATGTTGTCTCATTGGATGCAGTCCAAAGAAGTCAAAAAACTATATATATATATATATATATATATATATATATATATATATATATATATATATATATATATATATATATATATATATATAATATGAACAAATATTAATATCGAATATTAAATTAACATAGTTTGTAGTTGAAAACGATAGCATCAATACAATTATTATACATATAGGTTTAAATATAGTGGAAAATTAGATATTTTTTTATTTTTATTATTTTTTTTTAGATATACATTCTCCAAAACTGAAATTAATTTAGTGGAACAAGTACAATTAGTATTTAAAACCTCACGAACATAGCTATTAATCTTGTAAATTCTGTAAAGGTCACATACTCACTCAAAAATGAACTGATTACGGACTTTCCAAACCTCAGTCAAATATCAATCGAGAATTAAAACTGTTACCTAAAAATCTGACCCACGGTTTGCAAAACTCGTCAGTAGTGACGTTTAAAGATTTACAACATTTACATGTACCTTTTCGCGTTACCGATAAAGTCATTAACCAGATAAAATTGCCTTCGAGTTCATTGTCGGTCCCTCTCACATCAGCCTTCGCCGCCCATCTTCGCCATCTCCGTCAGGTCTTTGTCTGGAGCCATGTTCTCTACGTGTTCCCTTGATTTATAGGGCCGAATCAGTCTCTGTTTATGATCGCATAAACCGGGGGTTATTACTTTGATGGCTGCCAAATAATAGTCGTTTACGTATTCACAATCGTTATGGACTGATATTGCCCCAATATAAAGCTGATGCTTCGTCCGTTATTATCGAAGTTTTCTAATTAATTTCAGTGATTTTCATGGAGAAATTTTATCGACAATTTTATATTGTTTAGTTTCAAATAATATGCAAAAGTTAAACTTTTTGTTGACTGTGTTTATGAAATGAAAAAATGCATTTTTTGTATTGATGCATTCACAACGTTAAGAAAGTGTTATAAAGCTATGTCTAAAAAAATGTTTATAAGTGTTGTAAAGGTTTCAGTGATGGTAGAGGTCACTACTAACTGCAGGTCGTCTAGTTCAGCCGTCAATACAGGATCTTGATTTTCCCGTCACTTAATATATTGGAGATTGTAATCTTCGCCATGCGATCAGGCGATTTTCATTATTTGTTGTATTTTGTTTTTCATTTTCATTTGCGACTACTGTTAAAATTAATAATAATATAGAGGAATTACATCTGTTGATCTACTGTACTGCAATCTCAGTACAAAGTCATTGGAATTAACACCAGACCAACTATAGGAGGTTCAAATGCAAAGGCACAACCTCAGATACCGCACTGGGAGAACAGGTTCGTAAATAAAATGGACCCACTTAGGAGAGATATTGGACAACTCACCGAATGGATTAATGGAAGAAGAACTGCAAAACTAGAAAGAAGAATTGAAATAATCATTGGGCGAAATGAAATAAATTCTGCGAGAAACGCAGTGATTACGACACCCCAACAGTGCCTTGACACTTTCAGTATATGTGACAAGGTTGAAAAAATACAAGAAAAGCAATAAAAGAAAAATGGATAACAAATTATTTCAGAAATCAGAAAGACATTATTACAGGACTCTCAATTCAGTTGCTAGTAATCCGATAAACGGCTTTCCCACTAAAGAACAGATAGACGAATGCTGGGGCAACACCAAAGTTAAGTACAAATATTTCATACAACAACAACGCTTGCAGGATAAGAGAGGAACGTCAGGCCTATCAAAACTGCGAAGAAATGAAAAATAAACCATTTACAATAGATGAGATTTCCAATGTAATTAAACAACTGCACCTGACAGGTGCCTGCACCTGACGGGCTGCAAAATTATTGGCTAAAGAAACTTTGGTGCACACATGATAAATTAAGTAATATCATTAACGAAATATTAGTCGAGTCACAAAACGCAACATTATTTCTAACTCAAGGAACAACATACCTTATACCAAAAGACCATCAAAATACTTAAGATCCTTCAAAATATCGGACCATAATCTGTCTCCCCACAATATATAAAACCATAACAGCTTGTATCACCTCCGTCTCGTTTTTCATGGTGTGCGCATCGTGTAAAACGAGACGAGAGTCAGTCACCGTGAAATCCACGTGTATCTTTCAATATCGTAATATTTTTGTTTTGTTCGGACGGGTTTTATCGAGAGAAAGTAGTGACGAAAGTCAGTGAAGTAGTATTTTGGTAGCCCGTCTACAATAAGTATAAAGTCGGTGGCCTGGATATGGCCTAAGAGCCAGACAACCTCTGGATCGCTAACAAATTGAGCTGGCAATTGCCTCGCAGCAAAGCCAAAAGGTCCACTTCAGGTGACCTCAAGCATGCAACAGCTTGTATTAGTGATCGCATATATACACATTGTGAACGCAAGAATATCATGGCCGTGCAGCAGAAAGGCTGTACTAAAGGAACAATGGGATGCAACGAACAATTGGTTATTGATTCAGTCGTTTGCAATCAGGCGTATGCCAAGAAACGAAATATTAATATGGCATATATCTATTATAAAAAGGCTTTTATAGCCAATAATAAATCTCTTGAAGATATTCATGTCGGTGTCGAGAACCAAAATACAACTTAGAGAGGGTAACCATAATATAACAACTACAGAAATTCCAATCAGAAGACGTAGTTTTCAAGAAGATTCCCTCAGTTCTATTTGGTTCTGTATCGCCATGAACCCACTTTCAAACCAACTGAACTCGACAAATATGGTTTTGCCTTCAAAAATAATGGTGAATCTATGCGGTTAAATCATTTGCTCTATATGGACGATCTGAAATTATTTGCCTCATCAAACAGTCACCTACAGCAAATGTTAAGAATAGTGGAAAAATTCTCCAGTAATATACGAATGCAATTTGGACTGGAGAAGTGTCGCATATTAAACATCAATAGACGAAAACTGCTGAACAATGCTTTTGAGACACAAAACGGACAAAAGATCGAGACAGTGAGTGCTGTAGAAAGCCCTTTGCAGCTCTTGTACGTGTCTTTGCAGCTCCTCTCTGGGTCTTATGAAAGAAGAACGATATCATCTGCGAATCTAAGATGATATAAGTATGCACCATTATTCCTTATTCCATCCAGATTCTTCTTCCAGACAGGCTGAGAAAAGAAGAGCCAATATTGCGTTAACCTCTCGTACATTTATTCTAACCTCAAGATCATCAAGGTGGACTGTCGTTGTAGCTTCTTCAAATATCGATTCTAGTAGATTTACATAGGCTTTCTCTACACCTTGATTAAGCAATGCATCCATTATGTCCCGCATTGAGATTCATTGTGTCTTTCTATGACCTGCTGTAGGACCTGGATGTGATCCTGGTGTGATACAAGTAGCTGGCATGAATATGCCAATGCGTATGAAGCAAGCACTCCGAATTGATCACGGTCTAATGAAAGAAGAGCTTAACTGTCAATTTATCAAAAGTGTAAAACAAGTTTTGGGGACAACTCAAAGTTAAGTTAAGGTTTAAGGCTATCAGCACCTATGCGTGTTCAGTGTTAAACTATTCGTTCGAGATAGTTTACTGGAGTGCAACTGATACACAGCATTTGCCACGGAAGATTACAACACTGTTCACAAAATCGCACAAACACCACCTAGAAGTGCAGTGCAACGCAAAACATTGCCGGGAAATCAACGCGATAGGGGATTGGTCGATATTAGTAAGCAACTGGACCAACAAGACGAAATCTGTGGAAATATTTCTTGCAGCAGGCGGAAACGTCTATGCTACATAAAGCTGTATGCCTGGCTGATGGATCAACACTATTGCGACTAAACGAAGATCAAGTTCAAGTCTATGCAAAAACAGAACTTGAGATTTACAATCGTAGAGAGAAAAGCCTCTGCATGGGAGACATTTGAATGAGGTCACCCAGGAATAAGTCGACATATTAGCGTCGAACTACTGGTTGACTACCGGACAGATGCTTCCGGAACCAGAAGGTTTCCTACTGGCAATACAAGAGCAAGTTGTACTTGCTAGAAATTACCTCAAGTACATAATTTGGGACGGAAGGGCGGTGAATGATCGATGTAGATATGGGTGCCTGGTTTCCGAAACAATCCAACATATAACACGGGACCGTGAAGCATTTGCAGCAACAGAATATAAACAAAGCCACGACGCAGTGGCGAAGATCATTCATCAAGAATTTGCAATAAAACTGCAGCTAAAGAAAGACAAAATCCCATACTATAATTACAATCGGCAACCAGTTCTGAAGTATAACAATTACACTATGTATTGGGACCGAACAGTGCTTACCGAGCAGACATTAAATTACATTAGGCCCGATATTGTTATGATCGCTAACAGTTCAAGAAAAACATTATTTATAGATATAGCTATCCCAATAATTTAATTGCAAAATATACCGAAAAAATTCTAAAGTATAAAGAGCTTCAAGGACAGGTGAAAAAACAATGGGATATGAAGTGCGTCTAAATAATACCGATCATATTGTCATCAATTGGAATCATCCCAAAGAACTTAGTAGGGAATATTAAAATATTGGGCCTCAACGATCACCATTTTAGACCTATTCAGATGACTCTATTGCTTGAAACAGCTTGAAACAGCAAAAAACCAAAGACATCCACCGTCACCACTACCACCGTGTGGCCCGAAAACATGGAAAAGGCCCCCACAGAGCTTGTGCCGGGTGTGGGCTGTACTCGGGTTTTGCTCCGGGTGTGGCTTGTTCCTGGTGTGTTCTTGTGTTATGGGGCCGGTCCTTAGAGGAGTGCGAATGCCTTTAGGCTAAATCCATAATAATAATAATAATATTTTTATATAAAGGGAGGATCTAAATTAGAGATGACCGGGTTTGTCACTACAGAACAAGAATAGATAGAGCTAATGCAGGAAGATGCAGTGTATAAATATCTTGGAATATAACAGTCCAAGAGAGTTGAGCATACACTCGTTAAGGAAACACTAACTAAAGAATTCATGTCCAGTCTTGAAAGCATATGCAGGTCTGACCTAGAGAGTAGAAATATAGTAAAAGCTATAAACACTTTTGCTATACCAGTCTTGACATATTCGTTGGAATTATATCTTGGTCAAGCACAGATATCGAAAGACTACAACGAATTATTAGAACTACATAACGAATTATTAGAACAATAATAACCGACAATACCGTGCACTGTAATAGGCCAGATATTACATTGCTGGTCAAAAAAAAAAGGAAAACAGCATTCCTAATCGACATAGCTGTTCCAAACACACACAACATTCAAAAAAGAACTGAAGAAAATAGTAGAGTACAAAAATATACAGACTTGAAGCTAGAAATAAAATTGAAAGCTAGAAAAAAAAGAAAAAAAAAAAAAAAAAAAAATAGATATGGAAGTTGGACCGGGTTCATATTATGCCATTGATAATCTCTGGCACTATATCAAAGAACCTGAAAACTAACATCTAACAATTTCTGGGACTAGAAGAAAATCCTGTTTAGAATAATGCATAGGACGGTAATCATTAATATCACTCGCATCGCCCGAAAATTATCGGAGGAGTGAAGTTGTTTTGGCTACGGCCCGCATTTCATTTAAAATTCGGCTTAGCTGGGAAACAAGACAAAAATGAAAATATTTTTATTCAGAGATTAATGTTGATTGACTCATATACCGTCTATTATTTATAACGCACGGTATTATCAAACCGAGCTACGCTATATTCAGACAAGCTTGATAATGCCGCGCTTTCCAAGATTTTTTCACTTCCTATATTTTCATATGAGGGCTGCATGAATTAAAGATTGAATTAGAAGTTGATTTCCAGGTAAACTGGGATCTTATTAATAATCAAATTTGAGTCACTCTGTTTCGAACCAGTAGAATTTTATAGCTCTAGTTCCTTAAGGGCAAGGTATTATCCAAGCCCCTAATTCAGTGAAAATGAAACAGTGAATTTTCATCAAGTAAAAGTTGAAAATGCCAATAATTTGTGTATTATTTATAAAGTCAACTTTTGATCATGGTGACCAATGGCAATGGAGATTAAAAAAAATAATTAATGTAGAAGATTATATCAATTGAGTAACAGAATTATAAGTAACAGAAAAGAAACAGTTTAACATTATAACACACTGCTTAACATCAGTCAAACTGCCATTTCTTTAGTTCAATCGAGTCAAGGACTCACGAGATAACACCCTCTTGTTCAAGTTTCTTTTGCGGATGAAAATTCCGACCACATTAACATCTTACACCGCCCTGCGTAATTCCGGAATATTTTTTTCCATCGAGCGAAATGCGACTTGAGAAAATATTTCCTCAATTTACTCGCTAGAAGTAAAGCTCTCGTCTGCTTTAACGGTCTTTTTCTGTATGTCGGACACGTTTTACTTAAATTGATTTCGAATTTGGTTGTGTCGACATGCTTTTCCGTGGACTTCATCGCATCGAAACCCTCTTTTTAACATAAGATTTGTTTTAGTTAGTTGGAAAAGTTCAAAGATGGAAAGGATAGTCCCGCGAGAGGGAGTAATAACGTTAATGAAAAACATGATAATTATTTGTATTCAAGTTATGTGGAAATGTAGTCATTCCTAATTTATAATTTCAAACGAATTAGCTTGAATTTTAATTTTAAATTCGAAAGAATTAGAATTAGCTTAAATCATCTCCTGATGATGGTAACGTGGTTAGCGAAACGCTCATCAAGAAGTTTAAAAAAGTGGTTTGGTGTTTAGTGATAGATCTATCCGAGTTCAGTGTTACACACCGAAGATTTCAATAGAAGAATTGATCTAAGATAATGAAGCATAGTGTTTACCAGACTTTAAATATTGTCAAATGTCAATAAAATGGTTTCTGTAATATACTTATTCCCCGAAAATAAAAAAATATATCGTCCGTTAGAGTCGAAATTATTTTATGTAACAATAAACAAAAAAAATATATTTACAAAGAAGTTGGAAAGCCTAGAAATGAGAAGAAAATACGAAAGTGAAGCGATTGAAATGGAGATGGGCAGGCCATATAGCGAGGCGATGAGACGACAGATGGACCAGGGCAATCCTGGAGTGGATACCGTTTGATCGCAAACGTCCGCGAAGAAGACCAAAAGCTCGATGGACTGATCTTTAAGTGTAGGACCCGAGTGGCAGAGGAAAGCCCAGGACCATAAAAATTGAAAGCAGCTGAAGAGGTTTTCATCCTGCAGTGGATCGACACGGGCTAATGATGTTAGTTGCTTGGCTGGGAGGAATCCATCCATCCCTCACATTGGACACACACATGTTTCGTCTGTTGGTGGTTACTGACTGCTGACTACCGCTGTCTACTTGGACGCCATCCAAAGAAATAAAAAAACGGCATAAATATATACATATATATACATATATATATATATATATATATATATATATATATATATATATATATATATATATATATATATATATATTAGAAATAATAAATATAAAAAAACACAGGTCGCGTCTGCAGTGGCAACCACCAGCGTCGGCGTCTGTTCACCCAGAGAGTGCGGTTGTACACCACGCTCTAGGAACTAACAAATCTAAACTTCCAGTGGAAACATTGGACCTATAAGCTTATAAGCAACCATGACTCGTGCAAGTAATAACAATGACACCCCAGGTGGTAACCAATCCACCCGTCGACAGACGGCAACCGGGTGCTCGGATTCTGGGAACCTGGACTTTTACGATCTCAAAAAAAGTCGTAGCTTTCCGGCAAATTTCCACACAAAATACCTACATATATTGGCACCTTCAACATCAACACGTTGATCCAACTAGGAAACTTTACAACCTAACTTCAGAACTTGACAGGCAAAAGATACTTGCGCTTGCCCTACAAGAAACATGCATTACGGATGAGGACATGATGAACTACGGGAACAATCACATATTCAAAAGCAGGACAGACAAATGAATAGCCAGGGGCGCTTCGCTTCTGGGCATGGCATTTGTGGTACAAAAAGGGATAGTTAACTCTATTAAGGAAATCACCCCTATAAACAATGCGCATACAGTGCGCCAATAAAAAATACACCATGATCAAAGTACATGCCCCACAAACAGGGGGAACAAGACAAACCCCAGGCCTACAGAGAAATTCTTGGCAACACTAGAGAAGGTAATGGCAAAGGTACCAAAGAATGACGTCAAAATTTTAATGGGCGATTTTAACGCACACATCGGTAGAGAAAAAATCCATCAGAAAACCGTAGGAAAATTTCCCGGTCATAAATTTACCAATAAGAACGGCACAAGACTCATCGAACTATGCCAATAGAATATCCTTAAGATCATGTCAGCATCCCTAAGAAAATCTCCACAAAAACAGAAGACATGGAGATCGCCTATATAACAGATTGGAGAATTCCAGACAGACCACGTTGCGATCTCATACTCACAATAAAGACATATCCAAGATGTCCAAGTCCGCAGGGGCGCGAACATTGACTCAGACCACTACCCAACACGAATCAAAGTCAAGTTCACCCCAAGGAGAATTCATCACAAAAAAACACATCTACAGAAATTTGACACGAAAAAGATCAAGTAATCCAACATAACAGAGGAATGGGAAAAGATACATGGGAAAAATTACACAAAAAGCACAGGAACTGACCCCATTGAAAAAGAAATCAACACACCCTTGGTGGGACTGGGAATGGGAAAGGGCATTACAGCGATGTAAACGAGCCTTTCAGGAATACGACACTAAAAAAGTCCCTAAAAAGTCTACAGCTTTTGACGTGACGAGAAAATAGACCACAAAGGTTATCAAGCAAACTAAGAGGATGTACAGGAAGGATCAACTAGACTCTATAGAGGAGAATTTCCGTAATTATAAGGCGAGAGACTTTAATAAGATTTTCGCAAGAGAAATCCGTGGATACACACCACAAAATCTAAAGTGAAATTTATGGGAGAAATTTCCGAACCCTTCCTGATTAAAACCGGAGTGCGCCAAGGAGATGGGTTATCTCCACTCCTCTTCAACCTGGTCCTGGACAAAGTCATAAGGGAATGGGAAAAAGAACTGAAAAATCAAGGACACTGGAAACCAATACGACTCGGACGATCCAAAAGCAACATAGAAATATCATGCCTGGCCTTCGCAGACGACCTAGCCATACTCGCCGACAATGAAAAAAGGGCAACCAAACAGATAGAAGTCCTCAAGGAATGTGTAAAGAAAGTCGACCTACAAATCTCCTTTCAAAAAACCGAATTCTTCTGCTCAAAATTAGATGTCCAAAATATGAACACCAAATACGGCAAAATAAATAGGGTCACTCACTTCAAATACCTGGGCGAGATCCTCGAACCCACAGGAGCAGAGAAGATAGCCCAGAAGACTCCATTACAGAAGAGGGCATACGGCAAGACACAAAATATCTACAAAAAGAAATGCAGATCACGCAAGCAAAAATAAGACACTACACAGTAACACCGTAATCACAGTAATCAAAGCAGAGGTACTATACGCAGGCGAGACACTTACACTCCACACAAAAAGCGGCATAGAAAACATACTAAAAGAAGAATGCAAAATTATGAGGAAAATTCTCGGCCCAAACCTGACAGAGGAAGGATACAGACTACATTCTAGAAAGACCACAGAGAGAATGTTCAACACAGCGGCGGACAAAAGAAAAAGAAGGTTGAAATTCTATGAACATATCAGTAGACTCCCACCGATAAGACTCTCCAACAAAATTCATACATACATACAAGGAATCAAGTCAACAGTACCATGGATCGCACAAGTCAGAGCTGATCTGGGAAAGGCACTAATGGGACCGACAGAGATTGAGGATAGAAGAACGTAAAGAAACAAAATACATATGTGGAACGTTGCATCAGAGAGCGAAGTTTCGAGGAGATGGGGGACAAAGTGGACGGAGGAGAGAAAGAGAATCCACGGAGAAAGGACGAGGGAGGTGTGGAGGATCAGAAAGAACACTCGAATATGAGTCAGAATGCTTTGCGTGATCCAATCGGGTCTATACGCACCTAATAATAATGTGCAAAATATATAATTAAAAAAAGGATTATTAATAAACACTGAAAAAATAATCAATAGACCTATATCGTAGTTAAAGAAAATTTGTAATTTCCTGTTAATCACCACCAAATTGGCGTGTTAGTCGTCCTCATTTAGGTCACGTAGGTTTCGGGACAAAATGGTGCATCTGTACAAAATGGACGAATTTTTAATAATAACCGTTACAGCACATTGCTCACGTCGCAGTTCGCGCGCTTTTCAAATAAACTTCTCCCCAATAAAATTCCTTTCGTCTTTAATATCGGAAAATATTTCATTTCCTGCACGCCATAATATATTCAGGGAGACTCTCCTTCGGAAGAGTAAAAATTGACAAATCTCTCACGATTCAAAATAAACGTAAACGTAAACGTAAACGTAAACATGGCGTCGGCCATTTCCGATTAAAGTGGTTCCCCGGGATCGTCCTTTTCTGAACTTTTTCAAACCGTGACAGATTTACTGGTTGCCTCCGGAGTAGAATTTTATCGTGAAGCCGAGAAACGACCCGTTCCTCCTGGGAGGCTAATTTCTTATTAAAAGCCACCATTTTCCTGCTGTATGACGTTCGGAGGGAACGGTCGGTTAACTTTTCGAAATTTTCAACGTTAATGATGAGGCATTTGGGACGGTTTATAAAGTTTAATTGGCCTAGTACTGGATTTTTAATGATAGTCTTAAATAAGCACTAATTAAAACTTTTTCTTTGAGAGTAAGTTTTTCTTGAAAGGTATAAAACTACACGCATATATAGACGCACACGTATTCAAACGATTCACTGTGTGACTCGATACGGTTTATGAAAGACAGCAGGATTGGTTTCATGTTAATACCAAAATTGTTCAATAGTCCTTAGAAAATCCAAGAGATAGCGTTCGTAGCGTCGAACATAGTTTGTTTTTAGTAGATAGCTGTCAAAGTCTGAGTTATATTCATCACATGATTTCATTTTTTTTGTCGATTGAAGCAAGAAACTTTTGTTTATTCAGAAAAATGAAAAAAAGTGTTGATAAACACTTATTTTTAAAAGGCTTAAAGGCTGAGATCAAAGCTGAGTTGGATGAAGTTCATAGCACATCTACTCCTGTGTTTGCAACTGTTTATAATTGAGTAAATGAGTTTAAACGTGGCCGTACATCTATAAAAGATGAACATCGTTCGGGACGGGACATCCAGTGAAAGTGACTACGCCCGAAATGATTGGCAAAATACATGAAATAGTTTCAAGTTGTCTTATCGCAATTATTCAAAGTCTTATCGCAAGGTACAGTGTTTTCAATTTTGCACGAAATATTGGGTGTGAAAAAAATTCGGCAAGATGATTTCACATCTTGCGCTGTTGCAACACCTTTTATATTATGATGTAATTTTTATCTGAGAATTTCCATTCTGCAAATATTAATTCCATCAACTGTATTTCTCTCATTTTCCAATATCCCAACTTTAAAGGTTTCATTTCTTTTTTCGCTTTATTATGGCTCCGTCTGGCGGTAATGAAAATAATACAGGGCTCAAACACATTATTCATTTATTTTTTCCTTTTTTGGGTTTTTCGCCACGATCTAAGACTCAAAAAATATCAAAAATATCTGTTCTTATGTAAATAAAGAATTACTTTGTAAACAAAAACGAGAGACACATTTCTCAGTGATTCTTTTTCTGTGATAACGAAGAAAAAATTATAAAATACATTTATTTTTTAAATAAATACAAACATTTTAACGTTAAGTTTCCAGAAGGTCTTTTCCTCCCGTTTTCAAAACGAATCTAAAAATAATTTTTATTAATTTCTATATAGCACTGTAAAGTTAGTAAATAAATATATTTTTTTTTGTATATGTCAGTGATATTTACATTGACAATAATATTTTTCACTGACAGTGACATTATCCAAAAAAATTATATAGGTGAGATTTGCTGTATGATTATTGTGTATTGAAATACTTAAACGTTTTTAATTGTATTCTTTAGAATCGGGAACCATACTGAGTTTAAATCTACTGAAGACATAGCAATACAGTTATTTTTATTTAAATTATTTATAGGGGTTTCTTTTAATCTTCTGTATTTTGTTACCGATTCTTTTGATACCATTTTGGAATTATTCCAACTGATTTTATCTCCCGATACCCATGCGTGTTGATAAATCCTGATTTATTAAAATAACCCTTTCTAAAAAGGTTTTTATGTTCTTTTATTCTAACATTTAACGGTCTAAATTTCATCTATATAAAAATTTGCAACATTCGAAGGGAATTTTATAAACCACTTTTTTTGTAGTCTGTTGTGTGTTGTTTGGTTTTTGTCAATATAGAGCTAAGAGTTTTTTTTTTCTTTTAAATGTCGTTCTTATGTTGTATTTATTTCATATTCTTTCAAATCCAAAAAAAGGAAAAAAATATGAACACGCAACACATCATTTAGATAATAAATTCTTCATTGTTTATTCTTATTATATTTCCGTTATCTTTACACTTATTCTTTATTATTTCTACGATCTTTTTATCTATTCCTCGTTTTTCCAGTTCTTTCCGAATATATTCTCTTCTTATCCGGTCAAACGTCTTCTGAAGATCTATAAAACCTACATGCATATCTTTAGTATATTTAACTGAGGTAGCCGATACTTGATGGAAATTCATTTTAAATAAAAAACCAAGATTAATATCTAAATTTCCACTATATTTAAAACTTGTACGTATGACAATTGTTTTGACACACTGTCTTTTTCAAATACACACTAAATTAAACTAACAGTAAGAAAAACAGGTACTACCTAAACTAATCTAATAAAACCATAAATGATGATAGTGGGAGTCCAGCGTCTCAATGTCTAGAGTAATATAAGTTTAACAAGGGTGAACCATTCAAGTCTACCTGACCATTAAGTAAAATACCCAAATTTTTTCTTTTATTAATTTCTAGGCTCTCTAAAAGATCTAGTTTTTTAGATTTATTTTCGTTATGCAACATTTCGAAATTATCGTTGAAAGTGTGATTTTCTAACATTAAGTGATTGGCATAATGAGAATTATTCTGTTCTTTAATATAATTTCTTTTGTGTTCATTAAGCCTGGTGGAAAAGGATCTTCCTGTTTGTCCAACATAGACTTTTGGACGAGAACCGCACTCAATTAAATAAACTCCTGATTTATGAAGTTTATTTGTTTGACTTTTATTGTTTTTTATTAAGCCTCCAAGACTATGATTTGTTCTGAATGCAATATTTATATCGCTTGTTTTTGACAAATGTTTAGAAATTAATTTGGTGACTTTTCCTGTATATGTAATAGTTTTGTATGCGGTGTTTGTGTCATAACCATTATTCACTGCGATCTGTTTGATGACATTCAGTTCTTTGTTATAGTTATCTATTGACATTGGGGTATTTATTAATCTGTTTATGAATGAATTAAATGCTGCCATTTTTTTGAGAATAAGGATGACAAGACTTGTTATGTATAACTAAATCTGTGATAGATGGCTTATGATAAATTGCAAAATCATGTTTATTCTCTTTTCTTGTAACTGTTAAATCTAAAAAGTTAATACTGTTGTTTTGTTCTTCTTCAACTGTAAAATGAATGTTCTTATGTAAAGAGTTTATATAAGTTAGGAATTGATTTAATTGTCTGTCAGTACCCGTAAAACAAATTATAATGTCATCAACATATCTATACCAGTAAAGTGATTATTTGAATAACTGATGTTGGCATAACTTATCTTATTATCCATAAACATTTCCGCCAGTAAAGGACTTAAAGGTTTCCCCATTATCAAACCTTCTTTCGAAAAATAAAATCTGTTATCAAACTCAAAATAATTCTGATCCAAAGTAATTGATAGTAGGTCTAAAATTTCTTGTTTTATGATTGAATTAACGTTATTTTTAATTAGTAATTTGAAAAAGACACTGGGTGTCGAAACAATTGTCATACGTACAAAATATTAATCTTGGTTTTTTATTCATATCTTTAGTTTTAATAGGACTCATATCAACTTATAAAACAAATAGTTGTATCGATTTTTACCACATCAAAACAACATTTTTGACAAATCAAGAGAAAGGGGACATAAAATTTTTGTCGTAGGGAGTGGATGTTTATGGCAAATTTCAACGCATACCGACAGCAAACAAAAGCCCGTTCCTGCAATCTATGGAACAATAACGACGGTGTTCGAACAGCAGGGCTATTTCGATTGGTAGTTTGACCTCGCCGGGCAACTCAATAAGGGACTGAGATGTTGCAGGATGTACAGATAAAAGGCAATTGCGAAAATCTGTTGATTTCCGATATCACTTCATATCTAATAATGAAATCTGCGTTTTTGATTTTAGGGATATCATTTTTTTGTTGAGAAAAAGGTAATATATAAAAAAAGGTAATATTTTTATAAATCATTGTTGATATATTTTTTTGATTTCGGATAAATAAAATTATATTCACCATATAAGTTATTTGCAAACGGAAATGTGATTTGTACGAAATGGCATATCGGATATTATTTATTCAGTTTTCTCGAATATAAAAGGCAAAGAACCAAAAATAAACATACTATTGTAAGGCGTTTCGGTTAATAATGTCGATTTTTTTTGCACAATTTGAGAGTTTATTTCCATAACAAAGTAAATGACCTAAATAATCATAGTAATGGTCATTATTAACAATGAATTTTCCCCATGTTAATGGGTTAAATACCCCATTTTAATAAAGTTTCTTGCATAAACTGAATACGGCTTTAGGAAGGGTCTGGAAACGAATTCAGCCTTGTGTCGGCTTATCAGTTACTTGTATAAAAACCTCAATGAACGGAAATATATAAATGGATTATTTTTGGATTAGTAAGGCGTTTGAAACTGTGTTGGATTCTATTTTATTAGAAAAGCTGGAAGCATTAGCGTTAAGGTAAACTATCTGCAAGTCGTTCCATAGATATTTATCTGGAACAACTCAGATTGTTAAAGTAAATGTGTGAAAGCACAGAGAGATCAGTGTTATGTGGGGTCCCTCAGGGTAGGGGAGTCCAAAACTAGTCCAAAACCGGACATGGGGATAAAACCGGGACATGGAACTAAGTTTTCTAATGCGTTTCAAATTTTCGCGCGCTTTGTTCACTGCAATCAGCCATTTTGAATAGCGTTTCAACAAAAGTTTAATGACGTGCATGCGCGCCCGTAGAAAATATTTAAGAAAACTGTTTTTATACAGGTTTGATATAATATTTGATGGATTTCAAAGGTGTACTATAATTTTGTGCGTCAAGGAGAGTGGATTTGCTTTTATTGCAAAGATTAAGTACGTGTTAAGGTTAAACGAACATTGGTTGAATCTTTATTGCGGCATGTTTTTGGGTTATTTGATTACTTTGTTTCTACTTAATGCGCTTGGGGTAAAACCGCACGTGGTAATACCGGGTGGTACCAGGTTTTGTACAATTATCAGGTCATTTTTCTATTTTTATTTAATGTTATTTTGTATGATATATTGTTATAGTTCAGAAAAAAGGCCACAAAAGTATAAAAGAGCAACGAACCGAATCTGGGAGTGAAGAATGTATGAAAAATGCCATTTTGAAGGCTGAATTGTTAAATGGTGAATTGTTAGATAGTCAGTTTTCCTCCACACTGCACACATCGTCTACAACCTCCCTTACCCATTAAGCACCTATTACAGCGATAAAGTGATGATATGGCTGCGTAATAATTCAGATCGTATTGTAACCCAGTTTCAACTTGGAAAGCTTTTTGGGATAGCGTACGCAAAAACAGCGACTCTCCAAATGCTATGAGGGGTTTGTTAAAAACAGTTATTAGTCCACTGAATCCGAATACCTTTTCAAATCATGATTTTATATCTGCTACTACAACGGATAATGATGTCACATGTACGGACCCTATGACGAACTCAAGTTACAGTTGAATCTCAAGATAAAAATATTGTTGTTAACATAAACGTTGCAAAACCTGTGCTTGCACAACAGCATCAACTTTCAGAAACTTTACCAATAAATTCACAACCAACTCCATCGAAGCGACCAGCAGGTAGTCCACAACCAAGCACTTCAAGGCAATTGGTATCGTCGTCTTTAGCTTTTGTCATCAGCTGATATTTTACCTAAGCCATATGTTGCAAGAAAAACAATTAAATATACTCGTCGAGGTAAAAGTGCTGTTGTTACTTCATCACCTTATAAATTAGAACTCAAAGAAAATGACGCCAAAAAAAACGAACAAGAAAGTGTTCGGAAACTTAGTGGTAACAAAGCAAATCCTAAAAATTCTAAAAAGAAAATGGTTTCAGACGATGCGTGTATTTATTGCATTGAAATATACGGTGATCAAGTAAAGTAAAGTTTTGGGGTTAGAGGCGCATCAGCAACTGAGGGGACTATTTAGCGACTGGACCTACAGCTTAACGTGGGTTCTGAACCACGGTCATCAGGCTGACGCCTTAGACACCACAGCTAATGTGGCTCCACGGTGATCAAGTGATGATTGGGTACAATGTCTTAAATGTAAGAAATGGGCCCATGAAGGTTGGGAACAAGATGAACTGGAAGTCGGATATAAGATGAGAGTATACCCAGTTTTGGACCAGGTACGGGGCAAAACCGTAAAAAGTGAACTTTTGAAAATTATTATTTACAATTTTATTACATATATTCTCTTGACCCTTTATTATTATTATTATTATTTATTTATTGGGACTTTCGGTCAGTAATTAAGTTTTAATTTTTAATTTGTTTATTAACGTTTCGGTTCAAACAATGAACCATCCTCAAATTAATTCTACAATACATATAACTCTTATAAAAAACACAAACTTACATTTAAAAACCTACCAATATTAAATTAAACATTTTTAAAAATTTTTTTTTTTAACTAATATGTAAAGTAAAGTTTTGGGGTTAGAGGCTCATCATCAGCAACTGAGAAGGCTATTTAGCGACTGGACTACAGCTTAACGTGGATTCCGAACCACGGTCATCAGCTACCGAAAACCCCGGTCAGCACCCCCCTCAGGCTATCAACCCTTGATTTTGTGCTTAACCGAAAGTATCTCGAGAAGTCTACCGACTGGCGAGTGACCAACGTAGAAAACCTCTCAGAAGGCATCCGGCCTTACCCAGCCTCGAACTGGCGTGACTGAGGGGTGATTCCTTGTCAGATTTTACACTCTTACCTAGAAACATTCACAAGAATTTAGAAAAACTTTTTTGCCTAGTATGGGATTCGAACCCGCTCCACATTAACTGCCGTAACGTAAGGCTGACGCCTTAGACACCACAGCTAATGTGGCTCCTTAACTAATATGTGATAATTTTGTATAAAATTTTTAAATGACATGTTTGACTTTGACATATTTTGAAAAGATTGTTAAAAAGTCAAAGTTAAACGTGTCATTTAAAAAATTTTATACAAAATTATCACATATTAGTTATATTCACATATTAGTTATATTCACATATTAGTATAAGTACATGTTTAATTTAATATTGGTAGGTTTTTAAATGTAAGTTTGTGTTTTTTATAAAAGTTTTATGTATTGTAGAATTATTCTGAGGATGGTTCATTGTTTGAACCATTTTATTCGTTGAATAAAAAAATTAAAACTTCATTACTGACCGAAAGTCCCAATAAATAAAAAAATAATAATAATTATTTATAATAATGAAACCTACGATCTCGTTGACCAAATATGTGATTAATAAGTTAAACTAAACGAAGGATAATCAACTTAATCAATAATGGTTGAATAGTTTTTTTGTTTAATATTTCTCTCAGCGTCCCGATTTTACCCCACTTTATTTATAATTCATATAAATTACCTTAATTCCTTAAAAATAAAGAGCCACATTTTTATATTCGCTGATGACACAGCCCTGCTATACACAGAGGATACACAATTAAAAGTGCTGGAAAATATTCAAAAAGATTTGAAAATATTGAGAAACTGGTTTTTTGGAAATAAAATGCTCGTTAACATGAATAAGACTAGGATGCTTCATTTTGCACTTCAGAAACCCTGGAACTTCGATGAACTTATTAAATGGCATCACTTAAACTGTAGAGATGCATCGTATAGAGGTGAAACAGTCTGCTGTAGTAAGTATCTTGGTGTTTCTTCGGATGAACTACTTTCTTGGATATATCATATACTCAGTTTAAAGAAAAGGCTCTTTGCTGTGATGGCCCAATTTAGGAAAACGTCAGAGTGTATGTCATTTGATATATATATATATATATATATATATATATATATATATATATATATATATATATATATATATATATATATATATATATATATATATATATATATATATATATATATATATATATATATATATATATATATATATATATATATAGTTTTTTTTCTTGGGGAAATTGGTTGTTTTCGGGCTAGCGGTCAGCAGTAAAACAAGTGTTTAATCGTCTCAATATTTCGTCATTTTTTTGATGACTTCATCAGGAGACTCTAAAATTATTTTTTTTTCTTTTATTATTTAATAAACAATGAAATAGTATACAACACCGACATGTTAAAATATAAATTCACATAACAATAAATATATAAACTTACAATTAATGACTATGGTTTAAAACGTGTGTATCTAAATAACGTTCTTGAACGATACGGGCCCCAACCAGGAATTAACAATCTTTTTTAAACACTAAGGTATTTCAACCTGCAACCATCGCGGTTGAAAAGAGATGGAGCACTTTCACTCACTTTCACTTCTTTTCAACCTCGATGATTGCAGGTTGAAATACCTTAGTGTTTAAAAAAGATTGTTAATTCCTGGTTGCGTATCGTTCAAGAACGTTATTTAGATACACACGTTTTAAACCATAGTCATTAATTGTAAGTTTATATATTTATTGTTATGTGAATTTATATTTTAACATGTTTATTTCATTGTTTATTAAATAATAAAAGGAAAAAAAATAATTTTAGAGTCTCCTGATGAAGTCATCAAAAAAATGACGAAATATTGAGACGATTAAACACTTGTTTTACTGCTGACCGCTAGCCCGAAAACAACCAATTTCCCTAAGAAAAAAAAACTATAAATTGCACGGTCGAGAAACATATCAAATTATATATATATATATATATATATATATATATATATATATATATATATATATATATATATATATATATATATATATATATATATATATATATATATATATACTAAGCTCTTGCTAATTCTATTTTAACATATGGAATTTTGCTTCGGGTGGCACATACAACAGCCACCTTAAGTCGATTGATAGTATGCAAAAAAAATTTCTAAGGATAATGTGCAGAAAATCGGGCAGGGGAAGCACCAGGGGCAAGGGAAAAGCAGGGGAGACCACCTGGGTAGAAAACTTTTTATTATGACGGAAATTCTTCCTTTGAAATGACAGTAATGTGGCGCGATAACTGTTCCCCTATATAAACATCTTAGCTCTCTGGGATATACATATATGCAACATGTACTTTATGATACAAGGGCTGGTGATGCGACTCTTTTAAACATTCCATTCACTAACAAAACTGGAGTGAGAAAGTCCTCCTACATTTTGACCCCTCGGTTTTTTAACCTTTTGGCGGAAAACATAAGAAATAACATTGTTAAGAATAACATCAGTTATCGGGCATTTAAGCAAAATATAATGAAATTGTCCTCGCCTCATTCAGGTGATGTTTGTCAGCATGGCTAAATTCATTTCCCTTGTTCTTGAGCCTTAATATTTGGGGTGGGGTTGTGTTCTTTCTCATCCTTTTGTTCTTATTTTATATAATGTGAATGCCTGTGTTGAATGTTGTGACGGTTTTTCTTTTTCTAAAATTTCTGTTATCTATTCTTGGGTTTGACCCACACACAAGCAGTGATTCGTGGGTTGTAGGTTAATATTCTTATTATGTTAGCGTAGAATCTAGACATACAGGGTCTATGGTATTGTATTGTATACTATATTGTAATGTATTGTGGGAATTATTGTAAAATATTGTAAGTTACTTTAAAATATTGTAAGTATGATCTAAATCTGAATCTGAAATACGCAGCAAAGTATTCTTTTCATGACAAGTTAACCATCTAAAGTCAACTCTTCTATTGGAACCTTTGGTGTGAAACACTAAACTCGAAGAGATTTACCACTAAACACCAAATCACTTTTTTTGAACTGCTCGAGCACGTTTCGCTAACCATGTTAGCATCATCAGGAGATGATTTAATCTAATTTTAAAACTAAACTATGTTCTATTTATATGAAAACCCTACCATCGAAGCGTGTAAAAATCATAAACCGTGAAGTTTACTAAGCCTTACATTAATAATTGAAAAAGTTGACTGAACGGAATAGGTCCTTTATCTCGGTTCATGATTTTCTTACATTTTTCTATTTGAATGCTTTCGTATGCATCCAAAGCTCTATTATTATTAACACTTTTAATTAGTCTTAAATTACTTGTATCTATACTCTGGTCGTGTTCGATTGCATGTTGGGCAACAGAAGATTTTTCATTTCTCCCATTTCTAATGTGGGCAATATGTTCTTTAGTCTTGACAACTAATTTCGTAAATCATCGACTTTTCATGTTGCCCAACTTTATCCTTTGGATTACCCAGAACTTCTTTTAATTTATTATATGGTTTGTACACAACCTTAATGTCCACTTTTATCAAAATTTTGTCTAGCCCTCTTGTTAATTGGGCATCAAATGGTATTACCATGAATTTATTTGTGTTCTGATCCTTTTGAAACGTCGAAGATTCTTTCAATAATTTTCGGAACTTATGTTTTCTAATTAATTTATCTACAATGTTCTTATTATAACCATTCACTTCAGATACCTCCCTAATTAATTTTAATTCTTTGTTATAATTATCTTTATTTAAAGGAAAATTAATTAATCTGTTTTCCATAAAATTTAAACTATTCATGATTTGAATCGTTAGGAATATATATCTCGAAGTGGTGCATCATGTTTAGCATCTATAAAGTGATTCTCAAAACAGTATGGAGTTACGGCATACAACTGTGGGTTACTGCGAGTGTATCCAATATAGAAATAATTCAAAAATTCCAGTCCAAAAATGTGGAAATAATTACTGATGCTTCTTAATTCGTAAAAAATCATACTTTACACCGCGATCTAAAAATATAGCCCATGCTAAAAGAAGCTAAGTGTTCGTGTGCGAAATACGAGGTGTGGCTATTAAATAACGAGACTTACGCTGCTACAGAAATAGTACGCATGAGCAAACGCCAGCGACCAACAGCTGTTTAGCGCGAAGCTTTCTCTTTCGAATGCAGTACCTCTCGCTTCTGTAAACAAATCCGTATAACCGTAGCGCTCGTTCGCATTAGAATTGTTTATTTTTGTTTCGCTGGGAAAATGTTAAGTGTAACGATAGAGCAACGAATTATTGTAAAAAACCGCTACTGAAACTTAATAATAAATAATTTATTGAAAGACGTGTATGGCAATGAATGTTTATCGCGTGCACGTGTTTTTGAGTGGTTTAACTGAATGTCAAACTATTAATCAACATTACTACCTTCACGTTCTTGCTGAACTCCGTGAAAGAATAAGGAAAAAACGATCCGAATTGTGGAAGGACAAGTCATAGGTTCTCCTCCAAGACAATGGGCCGGCTTGTCTTGGTGGCGATTAGACCATCCGCCTTATTCGCCGGATCTTGCGCCGTGCAACTTCTATCTGTTTCCTAAGGTAAAATCTGCATTAAAAGAAACAAGATTTGGGTCCATTAAAGCTGTGAAAGAGAAAGGCGGCTCGCGTTTTGAAGGAACGGGCAGAAAAAGACTTTCAGAAGATTCGCATGGAGCGTTGTAGGGATAGAGTGGGATGTATATTGAAGGTGATAATAAGTAAATATGTTTGAAATCAAAATAAAATGTTTCACAGTGTCAATCACGTTATTTAATAGTCACACCTCGTATCTATCACGACTTGAAGCGCATCCCAACTCCTTTACTGTCAACTCCTGGATAATAACCATACGACGCAGAAACTGAAACGTTGTGATCCTTACAGCTATACAATGTAAAAAACAAAAGTTAACTTACTGTTAACTACATGTTAGGCCAATTTTTCTACTGGAACCTTCGGTGTGAAGCTCTAAACTCAACGAGATTTACTACTAAACACAGACATACTATTTTAAAGAAAATCTTTAATAAAGATTAAATCATTTCCTGATGATGCAAACCTGGTTAGCGAAAGGTGCGACGAGAACTTTAAAAAAAGTAATTCTGTGTTTAGTGGTAAATCTTTTTGAGTTTATATATTAGACGTTTGATGTAAGCACTCTAATCTCTGATGTTTGGCAACTCGCTTCATTGCCCTAAATATTGTAACAGTTGCTTATTATCTTTAGGTAGGTTACAATATATGGGAGGCTGAGAGAAATTTTACCTTTTATTTTAATTTTTTAATGATAATAGTTGTAAAAAAAATATAAAATATGACGAAAATGTTCATTTTGATTTTGATATTTTGAAATGATGTAACTTTAGTAATGTTTATAAATACATAAAAATGCCACTTTGCGAACAGCGAAAATACTTTCTGGACAATCCAACAATGGCTTGTTTTTTTAGAACGTCGCATTAGATAAAAGTTTTCTGTAAAAGGCAAACTTAATAAAGCAGAAGTAAAATTTACAACAACGAAACACGTTATGACATCTTGACAAAGTCGTCTTGTTACTTGAGTTTGACTAATTACTCACTAGTGAAATTCGTCGAAAAGTTTCTTCAAAACTTTTCCTCTTAGATAGAGACAACAAATTATATCTATTCCAACATGCACTTCTACATATTCTAAATTAAACAGAATAAAGTTTATGAAATGGAAATCACTCTAAAACTTTGCATACATTCCAAATTGTCAAAAAACGTATTTTTTAATATACGAGGGTTGATGAATAAGTACCCGGGTTTGATAACAGATGGCGTTGACGTATACTGTTGACTGTTAAACGACCTCATGCTGAATTTCAGATAAATTCATAGGTTAGGTTTTTTTTGACAGCCAGTTGTATCATTCGTGTTGTGTATTTCTCGATAAAATGGAAAAAGACCAATATCGATCTGTAATTCGTTTTTTATTTTTGGATGGAAAAACACGCGAAGAAATAAAAGTAAAGTTGGTTGGACCCTTCACGATCTATGGCAATCGTGAGATTGTAGCGTTCACAACGTTATCATAGCGTTACAGAGCCCGACCAGCGTGGAAACCTTACACCTTTTTGGGGCCACATGGCAGAGTAACCGGTTGGTCAGATCCAGATTATTTCGGGACTGTATCTGAAGCCGGGGAAGTATCTGAATCTGAATGGAATGGAAAAATTTTTGTGGACAACAAGCGGGTACGACTAACAATGTCAAAGCAGTGTTTGGACCTTTTTAAGTCGAGTCGTCACCGTTGATGAAACCTGGATTCATTATTACACGCCAGAGATCAAGAGACAGTCAAAACAATGGATTTTTCTGGGTGAATTTGCTCCGAAATGGTTCCATCAGCCGGAAAGGTTATGGCCACGATTTTTTGAGATTCCAAAAGAATTATCCTCATGGATGCCTCGGGGCAGTACTACAGTGAGTTGTTGGACAGACTCGATAAGAAATTGAAGGAAATACATTTGGAGGCCGTGTAAGTAAGTGCTCTTCCATCACGATAACGCACTGGCACATTCATCTTTAATTGTCGCGGTCAAATTGCACGAATGGCTTCCGCACCTTCCTTACTTGCCCCACCTGGCACCCAGCAACTTTGTTCTGTTCCCTAACTTGAAAACATGGCTCGCAGGAAAAAAATTCAGATCAAATGAAAAGGTTATCGCCGAGACAGAAGCGTATTTTGGAGAGTTTAAAAAATCGTATTTTTTAGACGGCCGAAACTCAACGTCAAGTCAAACCTTTTTAAATAATAGGCATATTTTTGAAAATCTTGAAATTCGATACCCTCGGCTATATCCTTAGGTACTGTGATCACAAATTTCCTAATTGTTAGTGCTATTTTTTATAACTTGATCCTAAATAACCATGCTATTAATCGCTGTCACAAATCAAACAATGACCATTGTCAATTTAGTAAAAAAAAAGGTTTTTTAATCGTGATTTAAAAAATTATGTCAGCTAAGTAAAAACTCATACCATGATAAGAAATGCTTTTGTGTGCTCAAAAATATACTTCACCAGTGTAAGAGAAATGTGATATGTGTTATGAGACAGATTGACATTCAACTTTTAGAGTGAGTGAGACGGATTGTGACGTCGATGCTTATTGTTTTTGTATCATTCATTACGCTACGTTCCTTCGTTTACAGCGCATATTCTCGTAATCGTATAACTTTTGCACTGACGATTTTGGTTTGTGTTACCCTGAACTTGGTATTGAATTTGTACTAACGACTTTGGCTTGTATTACCCTGGACTTGTTAATGCAATTGTGCTGACGACTTTGGCTTTGTTTCTTTGAACTTAATTTGTGTTACACATACTAACACGTTTTGCGATATGCCGTATCTGTACACAGCAGAAGAATATGCGAACGTGCATCTTATCTACGATGAGTGTCTTTGCCGTAGCCAGGTTGTATCGCGAGAGGTACCCCAATGTGAAACGTCACCATTCAAAGAAATAATAGTTGTACGTCATCAATCTAGACAAATCTATTGCCAATTTAAATCCATAATGAAGAAAAAATCATTTAAAGTTCAAAGCACTTTGTTTACTTCTTCCTCTAATCCTGTCAGATTAGGGTAAAAATACGGTGAGTCGGCGGAGACATTCTGTAAATTCGCTGTCAATATAACATTTAGGTTTGTGGTTCTGGACAGTGTTGCTGACCTTACACAAGTTTTTCGTAGAATCTGTCATTTTCATGTTTTGATCGTTTTCGAGTTGTTCCTTCAAACGTTTCTGAATTATCTTTACTGTATTCTTTGTTGTTTTTTGCTATTTTCTAGTTTAGTTTCTGTTTTTGTGAGTTCTGTAGTAAAAAATCTGCGATTATAATTGCAAAAATGCCAAAACCGTTAAGCGATCAATGTAAGCAGCTTGTCTCGTCACTTATCAGTTATTTTGAACAGGAACGAGATAATGGGGCTCCTCTTTTGCCATTAAACGCTGTGAGCGAGGTATGTATTAATAACTTAGTAGGTCTCATGGTTAATTGGATTTTTTAGCGAGTTTCAGCTGTTCTAAATATTAGTATTGGTACAGTTAGTGCAATTTCGAAAAAGTTGAAGAATAACGAAGTGTTAAAATCACCGAAGAAAAACCGTCAACATCCAAAACGAGTAACTAATCTAGATCATATTGATGTGGGCTCAATTCGTAATCAAATCTATGAAATGTATGAAAAAAGTGGTTGATGGATGTAAAACTTCGCTTCATACACTTCTAAAAGAAATTGGTTTCAAATGGATTAATATAATCCATGTAGGGGTCTGATGGAACTTCCAGATATTGCCTTTAAACGAATTCAATTTTTGAAGATGTATCAAAATATCAAAGACGAATCTCTGTTTGATTTTGTTTATTTGGATGAAACATGAATATTTCAAAATGGTACCTTGAGTCACTCATGGCAAGATGATAACAAGATGAGTGTAAAGACTACAAAAGTTGATGGAAAAAGGTGAGTGCAATAAGTAATATTTCGGAGCCGTTAAAATCATGTCATAAATAATTGTTTTAAGACGTGTCAATAATAACATGTTATTGCAGATATATTGCTCTTCATGCTGGGAACAATAATGGCTTTATTCCAGAGGCTGAATTAGTCTTCTAAAACAAAAGGCTAGTATCATGGAGAAATGAATTAACATAACTTTCTGTTATTGTGATGGATAATACCATATCACCATATACCATATTGTCATGGATAGAACCATATCACAGTACACTGATGGATAAACCTCCAACTAGTGCATGGACAAAATCAAAAATTGCAGAATGGCTGAAGGAACAAAATCTTTCTTTTGAAAACACTATGTGGAAAAGTGAACTGCTGCAAATCGTTATTCGGTAAGCAGTAATTAAAGGGACAGGTTTGTGTTTCATAATGTTCTTTTCAGAAACAAGCCTAAAAAATAATATGTGGCAGATCATATGACTGAAGAGTATTGCCACAAAGTATTACGTCTTCCCCCTTATCATTGCATATTCAATCCTATAGAATTGATATGGGGGCCGGCCAAAAAATTATTACAATTGTCATATAGGTCGAGATGGAAGAACGATTGATAACTGTTTGAATATGTGGAAAGAAGCTTTGTCAACGGAGATTCAAAGATGGTTGAATCGCGAAAGAGTATTTGATAGACTAGAAGTTAATCCTTTAATAATTTACTTGAACAGCGATTCAGATGCTCAAAGTTGTTTTAGTGACACATTAAACTTTGTGGGAACTAAATGAAAATCCCCTATGTTGACAAGCAGAAGTTTCGGAACAGGTTTTTGATTAAAACTTTTAAACAAAAAACTTTTCGTGTTACTTTTTCATTTACAGTTTTATCAATCATATAAATGCGAAAGTCTGGGTATGTTGGTGTTGATGTGGCAAAATTGTAACGTGAGTGCGTCATAGATTTTGATGACGTGCAATCATTGTTTCTCTGAATGAGCTGTATATATACGCTAAATGATGTAATCGACTGACATATTAATTAAATTTAATCATAATATAATGTAAATTAATTATCAAAAAACACATAACTTTCAATAAATAAGAGCTTGTTCGTAAAAATAAAAGTGTTATATAATTTTATATGTCGTAACTACAATATTTTTTTGTTCGGCGTAGTTTGTCCTTTTTTTATTTCACTTTAATAGTAAACTCGAAGACATTTACAACTAAACACCAAATTATTTTATTTAACTCTGGCACGCGTTTCGCTAACTACGTTAGACATCAACAGGAGACAATTCGATCTCTAAAATTTTATTAGAATTTTAATAATGAACATTTTTACGAACTGATAGATCACCATGTTTTGAATTGTAAAATGTAATTGCGACACTGTGTCCCATGTCATACTCACAAGGACGATTGCTTAGTGTTCGTACGGATGGTGGGAGACGTCGAGGACACGACGACGACGCGGTTTTAAATTAAATCCAAAATGACCTCGGTACTTCACCACGTGCGATTGAAATACTGGAATCTCGAAAAGTATTGCTCGTCGAATTTTACCACGATTTAAATATCACCCGTATCATGAGCGAAGTGTACAATGTTTGCTACCATGTGAGTACACTACCAGAATGGATTTTGCAGAATAATGTTGACGAGAAAACGTGAAAATTCGCAATTTCTAAACACAATTTTATGGACTGACGAATCGACGTTTAAAAAAAGGCGGTTATTTAAACTCGCATAACTTATACTGTTGGCACACCGACCCCGTGCATTTAACGCGTGAAGACCGGTCCCACACATTGCCTTTCGATTGAGTTTTTTTTGAAATAAGGTTCTATTGCAACTGTTGCATCATGTTGAAATTTTCACTAAATGGGCCATCTTAAAGTTAAATGTCAATCTGTCTCTCTCTAATTCGTCGTCGAACAGCATCACAATCTATCCCACTCTGTCACATCTGGAGATCTCACTTACACTGATGAAATCCATTTTTGAGCACACAAATATATTTTTATCATGGTATGAGTTTTTTGAAATGTAGTCCTTTTGCAAAAAAAATAACCAATAACATTTTTTGTGGAAGGAAAACTGCCAATTGTACAATTTTGAAATCTTGACTAAATAGGCCATCTTTTAAAATAACTTGCCCAGGGTAGTGTAATGCATTTTTTTTTAAATAAAGTGTCAAAGTTAGCTGACAATTTTTTAAATTACGACTCAATGAATCTTTTTTTTTACTAAGTTGACAAACTAAGTTTTTGTTTGATTTGTGACTGCGATTAATAGCATGTCATTTAGGATCACGTTATAAAAAATAAGACTGAAAAATTGGAAAACTTGTGATCACATTACCTAAAGATATAGCCCAGGGTGTCGAATTTTAGGATTTTCAAAAATATACCTATTATCACTTAACATAGTGATATGGATGTTTTTTTTCTTATTTTTGCCAGAACTGGTATACATCTGACATCCGCTTGACGTTGAGTTTCGGAACACCCTGTATATATATATATATATATATATATATATATATATATATATATATATATATATATTATATATATATATATATATATAATATACAGGGAACACCCTGTATATTATATATATATATATATATATATATATATATATATATATATATATATATATATATATATATATATATATATATATATATATATATATATTATATATATATATATATATATATATATATATATATATATATATATATATATATATATATATATATATATATATATATATATATATATACTAAGCAATCGTCCTTGTGAGTATGACATGGGACGCAGTGTCGCAATTACATTTTACAATTCAAAACATGGTGATCTATCAGTTCGTAAAAATGTTCATTATTAAAATTCTAATAAAATTTTAGAGATCGAATTGTCTCCTGTTGATGTCTAACGTAGTTAGCGAAACGCGTGCCAGAGTTAAATAAAATAATTTGGTGTTTAGTTGTAAATGTCTTCGAGTTTACTATTAACGTGAAATAAAAAAGGACAAACTACGCCGAACAAAAAAATATTGTTAGTTACGACATAGAAAATTATATAACACGTTTATTTTTACGAACAAGCTCTTATTTATTGAAAGTTATGTGTTTTTTGATAATTAATTTACGTTATATTATGATTAAATTTAATTAATATGTCAGTCGATTACATCATTTAGCGTATATATACAGCTCATTCAGAGAAACAATGATTGCACGTCATCAAAATCTATGACGCACTCACGTTACTTTGACTTTTATATTTAAAGACTTTGGCATTTATATGATTGATAAAACTGTAAATGAAAAAGTAACACGAAAAGTTTTTTGTTTAAAGGTTTTAATCAAAAACCTGTTTCGAAACTTCTGCTTGTCAACATAGGGGATTTTCATTTAGTTCCCACAAAGTTTAATGTGTCACTAAAACAACTTTGAGCATCTGAATCGCTGTTCAAGTAAATGATTAAAGGATTAACTTCTAGTCTATCAAATAATCTTTCGCGATTCAACCATCTTTGAATCTCCGTTGACAAAGCTTCTTTCCACATATTCAAACAGTTATCAATCGTTCTTCCATCTCGACCTATATGACAATTGTAATAATTTTTGGCCGGCCCCCATATCAATTCTATAGGATTGAATATGCAATGATAAGGGGGAAGACGTAATACTTTGTGGCAATACTCTTCAGCCATATGATCTGCCACATATTCTTTTTTAGGCTTGTTCCCGAAAAGAACATTATGAAACACAAATCTGTCCCTTTAATTACTGCTTACCGAATAACGATTTGCAGCAATTCACTTTTCCACATAGTGTTTTCAAAAGAAAGATTTTGTTCCCTCAGCCATTCTGCAATTTTTGTTTTTGTCCATGCACTAGTTGGAGGTTTATCCATCAGTGTACTATGATATGGTTATATATATATATATATATATATATATATATATATATATATATATATATATATATATATATATATATAATATATATATATATATATAAATATATATATATATATATATATATATATATATATATATATATATATATATATATATATATATATATATATATATATATATACTTGCGGTATATATATATACCGTGCGTTCCAGCCAAATGGAATAAATTCGTTAATAATTAAATGGAGGCGTGTTCGAAAAAACGCTCGAACACGTCGATTGGTATTTTTAGATGTGCATTTTTTTCAACAAAAATTTTTTATGCAGGGTGTGTCATGTAACAGTGGCCTATACCAACTTTCTTATTTTAAATACAACACCCTGTATATTATTTAATTTTTGGATTCTTCAGGAAGTTCTAGACATATTTCATGTAAAATATCCTAGGCTTATCTTCAACTGTTTCGGAAATATTAAGTAATTCTTCGAACATTATCAGCAAATAGGCAAGGCAAAGATAAAAAAATCAGGTTTTCAAAGGTAGGTATTTGTTAGAGCTTAGTGAAGACAACTTCGACAGGAGAATGGAGTTTTGCGAACAAATGATGCACAGAATAGACAACAACCTTCTGAGAGTGGAAAACGTTTTATTTTCTGATGAATCTACTTTTACTCTTCATGGGCATATCAATCGCCAGAACTGTCGTTATTGGTCAAGAAAAAATCCTCACTGGATGCGGGAAATTCATACACAAAGACCTGAAAAGATTAACGTCTGGGCAGGTATTATAGGAGATCAAATAATTGGTCCAATATTTTTCGATCAAAATTTAATTTGGGGTAAATTACTTAGACTTTCTCCAAAATCAGCTCATTCCAAATTTTATAAATTTGTACCCTAATAGAAGAAATCCTCAATTGCTAGCCGACACAATTTGGTTCCAACAATTTGGAGCACCCCCCCATTATCAAGTTAATGTGCGGCAGTACCTCGTTAATGTGTTTCCTAATCGATGGATTGGGAGGAGAGGGCCACTAGAATGGCCAGCAAGGTCTCCGGACCTCACTCCGTTGGATTTTTTTATGGGGATATCTCAAAAGCCTCGTATACAAAACCAAGCCACAAGATCTGAAGGTCTAAGAGGACGCATTACCGACAGCATTAGGTCAATTACGCCACAAACATTAAATAATGTCAGAAATCAGTTTTACTTGAGGTTGGGGTGTTGCCAGGATGTCCAGGGTTCACAATTCGAGCATTTGTTACATTAAATGTTTTAAATACAAAATTTATACAGAAACTAAATGGTCTTGAAATTTCCACAATTTTGTTTACAGTGTTAAAAAAAAGTGTAGTTGCGCATTTTTTCCAACGAAAACCTTTTATACAGGGTGTGTCATGTAACAGAGGCCAATACCATCTTTCTATTGTGTGTTGTAGCGAATTTCTGTAATCAAATAATTTTCAAAAAAATGAAATAAAAAAAAAACAGTTAATTTTTGCAATAAATCTGAAAACACTTAATATTTCCGAAACAGTTGAAGATAAGTCTAGGATATTTAACAAGAAATATGTCTAGAATTTCCTGAAGAATCCAAAAATTAAATAATATACAGGGTGTTGTATTTAAAATAAGAAAGTTGGTATTAGCCACTGTTAGATGACACACCCTGTATAAAAAAAATTGTTGAAAAAAATGCGCATCTAAAAATACCAATCGACGTGTTCGAGCGTTTTTTCGAACACGCCCCCATTTATTTATTAACGAATTTATTCCATTTGGCTGGGACACACGGTATATTGGATATTTTTCTTCTTTCGGAATTTAGATTTTATATATAAATATATATAAAATTATAATAACTTTATAATCACACAATTAAGATATTACTTATAGAACTTGAAAAAGACAGAAAAATGTGGAAACGTCATTCCAAATAAATGATAATAAAATTCTTTACCACAAGCGGACATTCGAGATATAAACACAAACGTCAAGAAAAACATCAAACCATTTTTATTAAAATCTGCAGTGTCTCGGACTGTACCGTTCGAAAAAAAAAAGAAAACTAAATAGGAGGTTATTCTCTTTTAAAAAAATATTAAGTGTTTCTAATTTATAAGTTTGCAAATCGTTTTAGCGTTAATTGGGATAGTCGCTTTACTCTTCCGACTGGAAAATTAAAAATTACTGCAGCTGAAGGAGACAGGGTTGATGTTCGAAAATTAAAAAACTCCCTTTTACTAAAACAATTTTATTATTGGAAAAATCTAAAAAGTGAAATAAGGAGATTCGTTATACTTCTTATTATGTGGAAATTTTCATCATGTCGTCTCAATAAGTTTTTTTATATTAAGGTTATGCATCTGGCACATTAAAAGCTGACTATAAAGAGTAAATCTTAGTGTACAACTTATATTAGTAAAAAAAGGAATAAAACAATTTTATACTTTGTTATCTACCACTTTTATTTTTAAATTTGTGGACTATAGTTTCGTAAAACAATTTTACATTCTCAAACACTATTTTAAAACTAAGATTTTACAGCTGTATCTGTCCTATGTACCTAATTTTATGCTTTTATTGGGGTTAATTTTTTACAATATTTTAAATAGTGGAGAATTTCGGAGATACGTCTGATCGTTTAATAGCTGTCTAGACGGGTCTTTATTATATTTATAAATTTCAATAGCTTCTAAAATGTTTAATTTTT